>JAJOHK020001888.1:0-11307 GCA_022457215.2 Leucocoprinus gongylophorus
CAGATTAGAAAGTAGGAGTAGAAAAAGACAATGAGGACCAAGTAATTATGAAAGATAATTGGATTCATAATTTACAAGAAGTAGTAATAGAAGGACCAGAAGTAGAATTGTTAGAAAAAATAAAAAAAGCTAACAATAAGAATGAGGACATAGTTAGAATAGTAGAGGAGATGAAGAAGGCAAAGGTAAAGAAGCTACATGGGAACAAATGGAAGATAGAAGGGAAGTTGGTGTTGAAAGAGAGAAAGGTGTACATACCAAAGAATGAAGAGTTGAGGGCAGAGGTGATCTAGTTACATCATGATGTACCAGCAGCAGGACATGGTGGAAGGTGGAAAACCATAGAATTAGCTATGAGGAATTATTGGTGGCCAAGAGTAATGAGAGATGTGGGGAAATACATCAAAGAATGTGACTTGTGTCAGAGGATAAAGAATAGGATGGAGGAGTTGGCAGGGAAGCTGTTAGATGCAGTTCATACTGGAGTGAAAGTCTGCAGAATGGACTCAGAGATGAGCAGACTTGTGGAACGATCTTGGCTTCAGCTTATGTGCTGCACCATCTGTTTGCCACATGGTTGTAACTTCAGATGATGGGGAGAAGTCTGAGATGGAAGTGAGTTCTGATTGGTGTGTCACCATTGAATACTGGAGATCAAGTTTAATAAGAGATTATCTTTGTCAATTATCAGACTAGTGAATTACAGTGTAACTACTAGTCTTATATACAAACTGATAATATAGGAGACGCTCAGAGTTTCAGTAGTAATACCACTATTACCCTGAGTGGAGGTTTCAGTGTTGAGACACTGACAGGAGTAACTCTGTTATAGAAGACCAAGTTGGATAAGAGTATTTCTACCATGGAAAATGGAATACCCAGATGATTACAGCACCACCATAAGACATGTTGAGAAAGGTGGCTGCTGTGAAAGGCGGGCTTGTATGCTTGGAGGTGACCCCACCGCAGGGATATAGTTTCCAGATGAGTGGACTTGTATATGACAGAAGCTAAAATTAAGTAAGGTATCAGAGAAACCATAGACCCATATAATGGTGGATTTCATTACAAAATTACTGGTAGTAGCAGGGAAGGATGCAATCCTGGTAGTGTATGATCAGTTGTCAAAAATGACACACTTTGTGGCAATCACAGAGGGGAGATTAGCAGAAGGATTAGTGAGGTTGTTCCAGGATAATGTATGGAAGTTGCATAGATTGCCAGAAAGCATGGTATTAGATAGGGGACTTCAATTTGCAGCAGAATTGACAAAAAAACTGAACAGGATGCTGGGGATAGAAACAAGGCCATCAACAGTGTTCCACCCACAGACAGATAGGCAAACAAAATGAATGAACTAAGAATTAGAACAATATCTTCAGTTTTTTGCAGAACATAGACAGAAGGATTGGCCAGAATGGCTGGCATCAGCTGAGTTTGTGGTAAATAATAAGATTCATATAGCAACTAAGATTTCATCTTTCATAGCAAACTATAGAAGGAAATTAAAAATGGGAAGAGACATAAGAAAGAAGGAAAAAATAGAAAGTGCAATGGAATTTGTAGAGAGAATGAAGAAGATACATGAGGAGGCAGGGGCAGCATTAAAGAAGATGCAAGAGGAGATGAAGAAGCATGCAGATCAAAATAGAAAAGAAACAGAAGACTGAAAGAGAGAAGACAGAGTAATGCTAAGTATAAAGAACTTAGTATTCAAAGAGAGATCTGCATGCAAGTTGATGGAAAGATATGTGGGGCCATACACAATAGAGGAAGTAGTATCATTGAATGTAGTAAAGCTATGATTACCAAGTTTGATAAGAATTCATCTGGTAGTAAATCTGAGCCAGATAGTATGGTATAAGAAACAAGTGGAGGGACAGAAAAAGAAAGAAGAAAAGCCAGTAAAAGTGGAAAGAGTTGAGGAATAGGAAATAGAAAAAATATTAAACAAAAGGAAAATAAGAGGGGTAGAAAAATACTTAGTACATTGGAAGGAGTTTACAGTGGAGTATGATTCTTAGGAAAGAAGAAAGGGCTTAGGAAATGCAAAAGCAGTGTTAGAAGATTTTGAAGGAAGAATAGAAGCGGAAATAAGAAGACAAGAGAAGCTGGATAGGGTAGAGGAACGAGATTTTAGGAGAGAAGAGTTACCAGGGAAGTTTACAGCAAAGATGTTGTATGGGTGGGACTACAGGAAGTTTGAAGAGGAATACTTGAAGAAGCTAGAAAGGAACTGGAAAAGATAGAAGACAGTTTCTTTGGAGGAGAAACCTTAAGAAGGAGGTAATGTCAAGTTCACAAACAGTAGACTTAGTTTTTCTTTATTTTATTCTCATCTTACTTTTCTATTTTAGAACATAGGGTTAGGGTTAGTGATGGTCATAAGTCACAAGATGCATAGAACAAAGTAGAAGGTTCAAGAACAAATGATGTCATACAACATGAATACCACATGTTAACCTCATGTTCTATACATGGTTCTTTAGAGTAGGGTGTACAGTAGTTAGCACAGACCATCAGTAGTGGTATATAAGGTAGACTAGTTTGTAATGGAATCTCTATTGAGTTCTCTTGTATTACTTCTATACAAGAGTTATTCTTTTGTCCAACCCTTAGAACTTAAGTCTATAACAAGGATAGAAATAGATGTAATTAGAGAACAAAAGTAGAAAGTAATATTAGGAATACTATGACTAGCTTAACTGGAGAACAGGAGAAGTAATAATGACAAGGTGTTTAGAAGAATGTAGAAAGCAGTAGAGACTAAAGCAGGGGAAACCAGAATAGAAGAAGTAGAAAGAAGAAGAAGAAAAAATAAAGAGGGACAATGTTGTGGCAACTACTTATCACAAGAACAAATGATCACACAAGTGGTAAATCTCTTAAGTTGGATATCAAGCAGGAAGTTCACAAGAGAACTTGATAAGGAGTCTTTGCTAAATTAGAGTCCTATATATACCAAGTACACCTGGTCCATGCTACCAATAATTAAGCCTGCCCTATTGTCTATGCTACAACCTCATATCCACCTTATTTCCTACTTAAGGCCACTATATTGTATATATGTGCCCTGACATCATCTTTTAAATCTTTTCACCATGTTCTAGGCTTAAGACATCACATCATATGACTGTGGTGTTACATGCCTCTTTATCATCCAAAAGAAAAATAAAAGAACAAGAAAAGAAAATCAATATAAAATCAGAAAAATAAAAGAAAAGGAAAGGAAAAATAAAATTGTTAGTGTTCAAGTGTCCTATAACAGGCAAATGTTATGACCTTAAGCTAAAGCTCAGATTGCACTTAGGCAAAGACTTGAGAGTAGATAAAAGGATTGATTGAAGTGGTAAAGTATAAGAATACAGGATAGTATTTATGCTATATATACAAGTAAACATGTTGTAGCAGTATAGAAGCCATGAGTCCAAGACATCATAAAACATGAGGAAGCAATGAAGAGAAAGTGAGGTATCCACTCCTACTACATGAGGTACTGACTGAGACTTACTATGGTGCAGCCATTCATGTCATCATACCCTCAACCCATCTCTTTGTTGTATCCTGAAGGTATCACTCATAACAATACCTCTATTTCAGGATTCATATCCTCATGAATCAGACTAGAATCTCTAACTCTCCCGACACATATATTGCCACTGTTTTCTTGTTTAGTTCTATAATAACTTGACCCCAACAATCAATGGCTATGAAGAACAGCTCATGCAGTGGACCTCCTTGGTACATTTTGATTGGATATCCATTTCATGTCATTTTGGTGTTATGCCAGTTACCCACTAATGCCATTACAATTTCTTTCCAAAATTTGGGATCTTGTTCTCCTCTTGATTTGAAGGATTGGTAGTGTAATGGTGGGCAGAATAGTCTGGTTCAAGTTGGTGCTTTGACGAACTTCATATACTTGATGAGATTTTCGATTTCTTCATCAATGAAACTGGTGCTGTGGATAGATATGGATGTTGAACTTGATACCTCATATGGCTTGATTAATATTACTTCTTTGTCTTCAGCCCTTCCTTCATTTCTTTCTGCTTCTTCATCCATGTATAGTTCTTGAATTTCTCAAATGTTCTCATCCACATATTTGTTTCTTTTTCCCTTGTATTGGTCCAATTCATCAGCCAGCATTCTTTGAATTTGTAACACTCAATCGTCCATGTTGCTTTGAATCAAATATTGAAAATCCTCTGTTATTTGTGTAATGTTTGTAGTGTTCATTGTCTGATTATTGATACTGGCCGTCAAGATTGTTCCTTCCATCTCTATGACTGTCATACTTGTTTCTTCTGCTATTTTCTTCATGTCCTTTAACATCCTCTGAACATCAATCATTGCTTCAATTTCTTTCAATATCTTATAGTATAACCTCGTCCAATCTTCTCTCTCTTTCTTCATTACTTGAGCTTGGTTCATATTGTTCAGTTTCCTTAAGATACAGGGGTTGGGGAAAGCAGGTGCCATTACATAGTTGTTGTTGTTGTTGGACACTTGGGAAAACATTATTGTTGGGATATAGCTTTGGTAGTTCGAGTGAATACTTTTGCTGTCGAAATGGGATTTTACCTCCCCTCTTTATAGGTTTTGACTTGAATATCTTGTCCAGTAGTCTTCTATTGCTTCTCTTGCATGAGGCAACCCCATTTCAGCTATCCATTGGTCATGTTTGTCCCCATAGCCTTTCCAGTGGACCAAGTATTGCATCTTTCTTTCGCGTTTTCAATGCTTTCTGACTTCTTCTATCTCATACTTCTCTTCTTCATTAATAATTGTTGGTAAAGGTACCGGTTCTTCATGTTGTCCTTTGAATTTTGGCTCCACACATCATGTCAGTATGTCCTCATTAAAAACGTTATGAATCATCCATCCTTTTGGAAGCTCCAGTTGAAAAGCTCCCAAGCCAATGTCCTTTGAAATCCTAAAAGGTCCATATCTCTTGTTGTCCAGCTTCTTTGAGAGTCAGTTTGAATGGATATTCTTGTTCTCTAGCCACACGTTGTCTCCAACCTTCAATCCTTGAGGGTTCCTCATTTTCTTGTCAAACTGCTTCTTCATACTCTTTTGCACTTCTTCCATTGCTTTGGTCGCTTGTTTCCAACTTTTTTGTAACCCAATGAGGAAATCTTCCACTTATGGAATGTCCGTTTGAACTATGAGGTCCCCTTTCCAAGAGTGTCTTCCAAAGTTTAACTCAAATGGAGTCCTTCCTGTTGCTGCATATTTCTTGTTGTTGTACTGGAATTCTGCAGCAGCTAGCCAATTTGTCCAATTATCCTGTTAGTAATTCATATAGTGTTGCAGGAACATTCCTATCTCTTGATTGATTCTTTCGGTCTGCCCATCTGTTTGAGGATGGTGTGCCATTGATGGTTATCTCTTTGTCCCTAGTGCTTTTGTGAGTACCTCTATGAATTTCTATACAAATTGTGGTTCTCTGTCACTTAAGACTTTCCTAGGTATTCTATACAGTTTCCAGATGTCATCTCTATATATTTTTGCTATTCCTTCTAATGAGATATTTGTTGTTGTTGCCTTTAATCGAATCATCTTTGTAAATTGGTCAACAATCACCACGATAGCATCCATTCTATTTGACTTTGGTGGAGGTCCTATAATATCAATGCTGATTTCCTACTATGGCCCTTGAAGTATATCCAATAGATGTAATTCTCCTGCTTTCCTTTGATATTGAACTTTGTTCTGTTGGCATTTGAAGCATCCTTGTACATATTTCTTGACATTTTCTTTTAGTCCTGGCTACCAATATGTTCTTTTGAGAAGTTTCAGCATCCTATATTGACCCGTATATTCTACATCCACTGATTCATGATTTTCCTTCAGAATTTCTTCCTATATCTTCTTGTTATTTGGTATATAGACCCTTCCTTCTATATAGACCACTCTGTCTTCTTCCCAGGTTAGGCCATCCTCTTTCTTTAGTGCTTGAACAACTTCTTTCTCTCTTGTTGCATTTCTCCTGATTTCTTTGATGTTGTAACAACCACTCGTCACTCAAGGACAAATGATCTCACAATGAGCAAAGCTCTCTAATGGGCTATCAAGTAAAGAGTGGGGAAATTACAGGAGAACTCGACAAGGAGCCCTCGCTGCATTGCTCCTTTATTTATATAACTTATATGTGGTCCATGCTACAATAATATCTATCCGGCCCTTAAGTCCATGCTGCTACCTCATGTCCTATTACTCATCCACATGTGTTTTCCTTAAGGCCACCATGCTTCCTACATGTGCCCTGACATCATACCTTTAATCTCCGCTATACATGTGCATACAATGTGTATACCATAAAGAACCCATGTCCCTTGACGTCATCTCCTAACCCTAACTTCATCTAGACTCTTCCTGATCCTTCTAGACCCTAAGTCCTTCCAGACCATTCTAGACTCTGTCATATGACTTCCAGATCATGTGCTCTCCATCCATTGTAGACTAATAATTACTACTGTCCTATTCCTGTTCACTAACCCTAACCCTAAAGTCTGTCCACATCCTTGCACTATAACATTTGAGTATATTGTTTTCTTCTACTGTTGTTTTCCTCTTGATCATTGTGATTTCTGCTGTTGTCTTTTGCTGCCATAATTTTTCTTTTAATAACTGGACATTCTTGTTGTCTTCTTTGGTATCTACTATTTCTTTTCTTGACAGGATATCTGCCTTCATATTCGTCTTTCCAGGAATATAGCGTAGTATGAAGTCATAGTCTTGTAACTTCAAATATCATCTTGCTTGTCATCTGTTTAATTTGTGGGGCTCCCAAAAGTATTTCAAATTCTCATGGTCCATCCAGATTTCAAATGTTTCTGCTGCGTCCAGCAAGTACTGTCTTCATTTTGCTAAGGCTTCCACTATTACTAGCAATTCCTTGTCATAGATTTTGTAATTTTATTCTGCTGGTTGTATTGTTCTTGATAAAAATGCTATTGGTTTCCATTTTCCTTCTTGTTCTTGGGAAAGTACTCCTCTTATTGCATGTCCTGATGCATTTGTTTTCACTCTGAAATTTCCTTCTCTTCTAGATAATGCCAAGACCAGTTGACTTGTGATTTTTCCCTTGAGTTCTTCAAATACTTTTTGGTGTTCTTCCTCCCATTTCCATTCTTTCTTGCCTTTCAGCTCATTTAGTGGTCTTGCTATATGACTGAAATTATGAATAAAGTATTGGTAGAAGTTAGTGAATCCTAGGAAACTCTCTACATCATTTACTTTCATTGGCATTTTCCATTCCTTCACTGCCTTTATCTTCTCCTGTTCCATCTTGATTTGTCCTTTTCCTACAATGACTCCTATGATAGGAATCTTCTTCATGTTAAAATTGTATTTTGATCACTTGAAACACAAATTGTGCTTCTCCACTATCTTCAAAAATCATATTGTTCTTTCCTCCAGTTCCTCCATTGTCTTTGCTAGTATTACAAAATCGTCCATATAGTTTGCCAGTACACCTTCATGCAGTAATTCTCAAGAAATGCTGTTTATCATTCTTTGGAATGTTCCTGGCGAGTTGCATAAACCAAAATACATCACTTGAGGTTCAAATAGTCCTTTATTCATTAGAAAGGTGGCTTTCCATTCATCTCCTTCTTTGATCCGTACATTGTTATATTCCCAGATCAGATCCAACTTATTGAAATACTTTGCTTTTTTAAGTTTGTCAATTACTTCCCCAGTAAGATGTAGTGGTGTTTTGTCCTTGATTGTGACCTGGTTTAACTTTTGATAATCTTGAACCAACCATAGGGAGCCATCCTTCTTTGGAATGTAAAAACATAGTGCTGCATATCTTGACTTTGATTCTACTATTAGACTCACTTTGAGTTGTTTGTCCAACCATTGATTCAAAGCTTCTTCTTTCTTTAGTGTCATCATGTAGGCCTTTTCATTTAATTTCTTGGGTGCTTCGTCCATTAGATTGATTTTGTGATCCCATTCCTATCTTTCTGGTAGTTTCTCAAATTTCTTCTTGTTGAATAGATGCATAAATGGTCAAATGTACTCCAGTAGATATTCTAGGTTTGTTTTGTCTGGCTTCTTTCCAATTTCTCCATTGTCCTGTGTCATGGTGTTCTTTGTTTCCATTTCCTTTGTTTTCTTAGTTTTGAACCATATGTCTTTATGTTTTATCATACAATTTCCTGGACATCTCATAAACTTGATAGTTCTGTTCTTCCAATTAACTTCCAGATTATGCTTGACTAGCTAGTCATGTCCTAAGAACATGTTGGTTCTATCTAGATCTGTTACTGCTACTTCTAGGGTTTTTTTGTGTCTGTTGATTTTGATTTCTAGAGACACCACCTTGGTCACCTCTCCATTCTTTGTTCTATTAGCATTAAAAACTTCAAAAGAGAAGTCTATCAATTTGGTTGGAATCCTTTTGTCCTTGACCAATTGTTCATTGATCCCTGTATGCATATAGCTAGAGTCCACTAGTGCCTTTACTTTCAGTTTCTTGCCATTCTTTGTTTTGATGTTTGCTTGTACGTTTAATTCCCTCTTTCCCTCACTAGTTCATCAATTCAGAATAATATATTTATTATTCTGGGAATTTTCATAGGCAATCTCTTGTACTGTGCTTACTTGAGATTGTCGCCAAAATCCTCCTCCTTCTTATTATCCTTGTCATCTGATCCCTTTTGGACCTTTTGTTTCTTCATTGTCTGTTCTTTTTTATAATCCTTAGCAATATGTCTTTTCTTATTGCATTTGAAACATGTTCATGTTTCTTGTTTCTTCTTTTCCAATTGGCATTCTTTTGCCATGTGTCTGTATTTGTTATAATTGAAGCACTTTGGCTTCCCATCCTTGAAGTTCTTGTTTGACTTCCCAATGTTCATGAGTTGTTCTCTTCTTCTGTAGGTTGTTCTGGTACTTGTTTTGTAATCATTTAGTCCCTCCATGGATTCAAATCCTTGTCCTACTGATGTGATCACCACTTTCCACTCCTTCAGTGTATCAGGCATTGCTATGGGTGGGTAACCCAATATCGTCTTGATAATATCATGTTGAACATTCTTCTTTAATAAGAATATGGCATATAAATCATCTGTGTCCACCTTCATGACTAATACTTTGAATTCAATCATGAAATCCACAATGTGTTTCTTGCCCTGTTTGAATGTTTCTATTTTCCATTCTACATCTGCTGCTTTGCTCTTGTCACTAAACACTGTTTTGATTTCTTCAACAAATTCTTCCCAGCTCTGGATGTCATTAGTGTCTTCTAATTCATTGATCTTCTTCTATGTGTAAATTCCTGCTATGCCCCCTCTAAGTTGAGCTAGCACTGCTGTCATTCTTTTATTGGCTGCAACTACTCTGTTGTCCTTGAGCAATAAATGGACTCCCCTCCACTAGTCTTCAAATTTCATTCTGTCCCTATTGAACTATTCTGGGTCCAGGACCATAGTATTTGTTGGTATACTCTCATTGTATACTGCTGGTGCTGGTACTAGTGCTGTCAACATTCTGTTTGTCTCTAGTGTTGCTGGTTCAGTACTTCTGTTTGATACATTGTCTTTGGTAATTCTTAGTGATCCAAGTATTTCTTCCAATGCTTCAATAGTATCTTTGTTTCATCCTGCCATTTTGGCTGATCTGTGTTTCTTCACTGTACCTCTCTTACAAGATGAGCCTAGTGATGCTTTACCAAATATTATGACCTTAAGCTAAAGCTCAGGTTGTACTTAGGCAAAGACTTGAGAGTAGATAAAAGGATTGATTGAAGTGGTAAAGCGTAAGGATACAGGATAGTATCTATGCTATATATACAAGTAAACATGTTGTAGCAGTATAGAAGCCATGAGTCCAAGACATCATAAAACATGAGGAAGCAATGAAGAGAAAGTGAGGTGCTCACTCTTACTACATGAGGCACTGACTGAGACTTACTATGGTGCAGCTGTTTATATCATCATACCCTTAACCTATCTTCTCATTGTATCCTAAAGGTATCACTTATAACAGCAAAAGTAAGAAGAGAAAAAAAAAACAAGATAAAAAATAAAATGAAAGAAAAACAATGAAAGTAAAGACTGTAGCAGAGGGGTGGGAAATTTAGAACAAGAATGAAGAAGCAGCCAAGTCCAAATAAAAGGCCAATAAATTGGTTCCTCAAAGGTTTCATAAGTAGATCTATGTCTTTGGAAAGAAAATGAGTGAAAGAATGCCAGTAAAGAAAGTATAGAATCATGTAATAGAAGTAAAGAAGGAATTTGTACTGAAGAAGACAAAGGTATATCTATTGTCAAGAGAAGAGAGAAGAGAATAGTGTCAGTTTCTTAAGGAACAATTAAAGAAAGAGTATATTAGACCTTTAAAATTGCCTCAAATAGCACCATTGTTTTTTGTAAGAAATAAATAGAAAGAAGTGAATGGTAGAGGACTAGAAGTATTTAAATGAATGGACAGTTGAAAATAATTATCCCCTATCTTTGATTTTGAATATTATAGAAAACATAGGCACAAAAAAAGTATTTACTAAACTAGATCTGCCATGGGAATATGATAATATGCAGATTAAGAAGAGAGATGAGTAGAAGGCAGCATTTGCAACTTCAGAAGGATTATTCAAACCAACTGTAAACTTACAAATTTTCCAGCAATATTCCAAACAATAATGAACAATATCCTCAGAGACTTGATCAACACTGAGGAGGTAGCAAGCTTTATAGATAACATTATAGTAGGAACAGAGGAAGAGAAGGAACACAATGAAGTAGTACAGGAAGTAGTGAAGAGACTGGCAGAAAATAACTTATACATTAAGCCAGAAAAGTATAAGTAGAAGATGAGGGAAGTGGGATTTTTGGGAGTAGTAATTGGACCAGAAGGGATCAAGATAGAAGAAGAGAAAGTGAAAGAAGTGTTGGACTGGCTAACTTTTAAGATGTTTAAAGATGTAAAAAAGTCTTTGGGACTTGCTAATTACTATTGGTGGCTCATTAAGAACTTTACAGCAATAGCCAGACCACTACATAACCTGATAAGGAAAGACTAGGAGTGGAATTGGACAAAGAGGCAGGAGAAAGTGTTCCAAGAGTTGAAAGGGAGGTTTATAAAAGAACTGGTATTAGCAGCACCAGTCCTAGACAAAAAAATGAGGATGAAAGTAAATGCATCAGATTATACAACAGGAGAGATATTATTGATGGAGTATGAGAATGGAAGATGGAGACCTGTAGTCTATCTCTCAAAATCTCTTAATGAGATAGAAAGGAACTATGAGATTCATGATAAGAAGATATTGGTGATTATAAGAGAATTGGA
>JAJOHK020001889.1:0-11300 GCA_022457215.2 Leucocoprinus gongylophorus
GGAAAACTTTGTGTAGTTTGTTGTATAAGTCCATGAGGTGTCCTTTAATGGAGTTTTTCTGACGATCAGTAAGTGTATTGGTTGAATGAGGGAAAGACTTAATGTATATATTTGGGAAGTCATTTATGAAGGTCTTGATGAGATGGTTCTCTGGGAGAACAGCAGAGTGAAGTTGAGATCTGCTTGTAAGTTTATATAGGTGGAGCTTGATGAGGATGAGGCCTACAATAGTTTCAAGTCCTTTGGTAGGAGATGTTCTGAAGGCACTCAGGATCCAGATGGCAGCTCTTCTCTGCATTTTCCCTAGTATTTTCAAAGGGTACGAGAGGGGGGCTTTGTTGTAGAACCATAATTAGAACCCATATAGCACTATTGGAAATATACAACACCTATATAGGAGGTGTTTCTGGATTGAACTAATTCCTCATGTCAAATTTCCAAGAAGCTTCATGCATTTGACTGTGGAGATAGCCTTGTTCGAATAAAAGTCAATGTATTGGTGAAATGTGAGCTTTTGGTTGAAAATAAACCCCAAGTACTTCCATGAGCTTTTAAGGTGGAAAATTGGCCCTTCTAAAGGTAAGAGGTCAAGAAGAGGGGGGTTGAACATTCCATGAGATCTATTAAAGTGAAATGTTTCAGTTTTTGAATGTTCGATACTGAGTCCAAACTTTTTAAGGAGACCAGATAGTATATTGTAACTACAGAAGAGTTGTGAGTTAGAAATGTCCATAGATTTGTTCTGAGAGATGAATAAACCATCATTGACAAAATAGATGAGAGAAACAGAGATGTTAAGGGTTTTTAAACACTTTTCTAGAATATATAGAAGAGGTGAAAGATAGAGAGCAGACAAAATAGGTGAAAGAGCAGATCCTTGGCCAACTCCCACATTTACTTCATGCATAGGAGAGGAGAATTCATTCCACAGATAATTGGTTTTCCTTTAGACTAGGAAGTCCACAAAGAATGAAGTGACTTTGGAATCAAGGCCTGTTTTCTCGAGAGAGAGGATGAGGAGGTGATGGTTGAGAGATGGAAAGAATTGGATGATGTCAAAAGCTAGGATACTAGTAGTTCTATTCTTAACCCATCCTGATCAGATAACGTGAGTAAGCGCAACTCCAGCATCTGAAGTGAACTTGAACTTGAGGCTGCCTGTAATGACCTTAAGCTTGAGCTCAGGTTGCAACTAAGGCAAAGACTTGAGAAAGTATAAGGGGAATTGGAATTGGTAAAGCATAAAGATACAGGACTGTATCTATGCTATATATACAACTGAGTAAAGGAACCATGAAGAGTCTATGAGGCATAATACATGAGATTACAGTGAGAAGAAAATGAGAACTAGGTTAGGTTGCAATGCCTACCATATAAAGCACTAACTGAGACTACTTCAGCACAGCCAATCATTGTTGTCATACCCTTTATCCATGTCTATGTTGACTCTAGGAGGCATCAATCGTAATAATACCCCCTTTCCAGGTTTCATGGGGACATGAATTAGACCAAAACCTTCAGCTCTCCTATCATATGTGTAGCCACTATCTTTTTGTTAGGGCCTATAATAATTTGATCCTTGTTGTCTTTGGCTATAAAATATGGTTCATGTGGTGGACCTCCTTGGAACATATGGATTTGGTATCCATTTCTGGCCATGTCTGTGTTATATTTCTTGTCCAAGAATACCATTGCCACTTCATTCTAGAATGTCAGATCTTGTTCTCCTCTAGATCTGAGAGATTGATAGTGTGGTGGTGGTTTGAATAGTCTGGTCTGGAATGGCATTTGTATAAATTTTATGTGCTTGAATAGATGTTTGACTTCGTCTATTATGAAACTTGTACTTGAAGACGATGTTGTTGTGGATACTTCATAGGGCTTGATTAGTATCACTTCTTCATCTTCGACCTTGCCCTTCTCTTCTCCGTTTTCTTCTTTGATATACAACTCTTGGATTTCCCGGATATTTTCTTTCATGTAATCGTTCTCTTTTCCTTTGTACTGGTTCAATTCATCCACCAACATTCTTTGTATCTCCAATACTCGATCATCTATGTCACTTTGTATCAAATATCATAGATCGTCTGCTATTTGAATTAAGTTGGTGGTGTTTATTGTCCGATTATTGGTACTGGCTGTTAATATTGTTCCCTCCATTTTTGCAACTGTTGTACTTGTTTCTTCTGCTATTTTCTTCATATTCTTTAGCATTCTTTGTACATCAATCATTGCTTCAATACCTTTCAATGTCTTGTGATACAACCTTGTCCAGTCTTCTCTTTCTCTTTTCATAACATGAGCCTGGTCTATATTGTTCAATTTTCTTGAAATGTAGGGGTTGGGGGAAGTGGGTACCATGACAAAAGTGTTGTTGTTAACGGTAGGGAAAGACATTGTATGATTTGTATGGTGCTTTTGGAATTCAAGTGATTTCTTGAGCTGTTGAAATGAGATTTTACCCCCCTTCTTTATAGGTTTTGGCTCGAATATCTCGTCCAATAGTCTTCTATCACCTGTTTTACATGCGGTAACCCTGATTCTACTATCCATTGATCGTGTTTGTCCCCATAACCCTTCCAATGTACCAAGTATTGCATCCCCCATCCTCATATCCTGTGCTTCCATACTTCTTCCACTTCATACTCTTCTTCTTCATTAATAATCATAGGTGGTGATGCTGGTTCCTTGCATTGTCCTTGAAACTTTGGCTCCACACATCATGTCAGAAGATCCTCGTTGAAGATATTATAAATCATCCATCCTTCTGGAAGTTCCAGCTCAAATGCTCCCGATCTAATGTCCTTTGAGATTTTGAATGGTCCGTATCTTTTATTATCCAGCTTCTTTGAGGATCGATTCAAATGGATATTCTTGTTCTCTAACCACACATGGTCTCCAACCTTCAGTTCTTGAGGATTTCTTCTTTTCTTGTCGAACTGCTTCTTCATGCTTTTCTGTGCTTCTTCCATTGCTTTTGTTGCCTGTTCCGAGCTTCTTTGTAGTCTACTGAGGAAATCCTCTACTCGTGGAATATCCATTTTTACCATGAGGTCTTCTTTCCAAGGGTGTCTTCCAAAATTTAACTCGAATGGAGTTTTGCCCATTACTGCGTGTCTTTTGTCATTATATTGGAATTCTGCTGCAGCTAGCCAATTTGTCCAATTGTCTTGCTGGTAATTCACATAGTGTCGATGGAATGTTCTTATCTCCTGGTTGATTCTTTCCGTTTGACCATCTGTTTGTGGATGGTATGCTGTCAATAGTTGCCTTCTGGTTCCTAATGCTCTTGTAAGCTCCTCTATGAATTTTGAGGCAAATTGCAGTCCTCTGTTGCTCAGGATCTTCCTAGGTATTCCATGTAATTTCCAAATGACGTTCCTATAGATTTTCGCTATCCCTTCCAATGAAACATTGGTCATTGTTGCTTTTAAGTAAATCATCTTTGTAAACCAATCAACAATAACGACTATAGCGTCCATTCTGTTTGACATTGGTAGAGGTCCAATAATGTCTATACTGATCTCCTGCCATGGTCCTTGAGGTATCTCCAATGGGTGTAATTCGCTGGCCTTCCTTTAGTGTAGAACTTTGTTTTATTGGCACTTGAAGCAACCCTATATATATTTCTTGACGTCTTCCTTTAGATCTGGCCACCAGTAGTTTCTCTTGAGAAGCTCCAACATTCTTTGCTGTCCTGGGTGTCCCACATCCACTGAATCATGGTTTTCCTTTAGAATTTCCTCCTTGACCTTCTTGTTGTTTGGTACATAGATTCTTCCTTCCATGTATACCAATCCATTTTCTTCCCAAGTTGTACTGTCGTTTCTTTCCAATGTCTAGATAACTTCCTTCTCTCTTGTCTTGATTCTTCTGATTTCCTTGAGAATTCCACTTTCTTTCCTTGCTTCGCTCTTTTCCATTATTGCAATTTTTGCTGTCGTTTTTCATTGCCACAATTTATTCTTCAAGAGTTGAACATCCTTATTGTCTTCTTTGGTGTTTACTTGATCTTTTCTTGAAAGGATGTCCGCCTTCGTATTTATTTTCCCAGGTATATGCTTCAATGTGAAATCATAATCTTGCAGCTTGAGATACCATTGTGCTTGTCATCCATTCAGTTTGTGAGGTTCCCTGAAATATTTCAGGTTTTCATGGTCAGTCCAAACTTCAAAAGGTTCTTTTGCATCCAGTAGGTATTGTCTCCATTTTGCAAGAGCCTCTACTATTGCTAGTAGCTCCTTGTCGTAGATTTTGTAATTTCGTTCCACTGCTTGCATCGTTCTTGATAGAAAAGCTATTGGCTTCCACTTTCCATCCTGCTCTTAAGATAATACTCCTTCTATAGTGTGTTCTGAGGTATCTGTTTCTACCCTGAATTTTCCCTTCCTTCTTGGTAAGAAGAGGACCAGTTGACTTGTAATCTTCTCTTTAAGCTCTTCAAATACTTCTTGATGTTCCTTTTCCCATTTCCATTCTTTTTTACCTTTCAATTCATTCAAGGGTCTTGCTTTATGACTGAAGTTGTGGATAAACTATCAATAGAAATTTACAAATCCAAGGAAGCTTTCCACGTCCTTGATTTTTGTTGGTGTTTTCCATTCCTTGACTGCCTTTATCTTCTCCTGTTCCATCTTAACTTGTCCCTTGCCAACTACCACCCCTAGGATAGAGATTTCCTCCATATTAAAGTCGCATTTTGATTGTTTGAAATACAAATTGTGTTTTTCCGCTATCTTCAAAAATTGGATTGTTTGTTCTTCCAGTTCTTTCATTGTCCTTGCCAGTATAACAAAATCATCCATGTAGTTTGCCAACACTCCTTCATAAAGTAATTCTCAGAAAATGCTGTTCATCATTCTTTGAAATGTCCCTGGTGAATTACATAGTCTAAAGTACATCACTTGGGGTTTGAATAGTCCTTTGTTCATGAGGAATGTGGCCTTCCATTCATCTCTTTCCTTGATTCTTATATTGTTGTATCCCCAGATTAGATCTAACTTGTTGAAGTATTTTGCCTCTTTGAGTTTGTCGATTACTTCTCCAATTAGAGGTAGTAGCGTTTTGTCCTTTATCATAACCTGGTTTAACTTTCTGTAGTCTTGAACCAACCATAACAAACCATCTTTCTTTGGAATATAGAAACAAGGTGCCATATATCTTGACTTGGATTCTACAATGAGTCCCGCCTTGAGTTGTTTGTCTAGCTATTGATTTAAGGCTTCTTCTTCTTTTAGGGTCATCGCATAGGCCTTTGCATTTAATTCTCTTGGTGCTTCCTCCGTTAGATTGATTTCATGGTTCCATTCGTATTTTTCTGGTAGTTTCTTGAATTTTTTTTTGTTAAAGAGATGGGTGAACAGTTGAATATACTCCGGTAAATCCTCTGGGTTTGTTTTGTCAGGTTCTTTCCCAATTTTGCCATTGTCCTGTTCCTGTTTATCCTATGTTTCCGTGTCCTTGGTTCGTCTGGAGTTGAATCATATATCCTTATGTGTTATAGTGCAATTTCCTAGACATCTCGTAAACTTAATGGTTCCATTCTTCCAGTTGACCTCTGGGTTATGTTTAACCAACCAGTTATGTCCTAGAAACATATCCGTTCCATCTAGGTCTGTTACTGCTGCTTCCAGGGTTTCCTTATGTCCATTGATTTCGATTTCTAGAGGCACCACCTTGGTCACCTCTCCATTCTTTGTTCCATCTGCATTGAACACTTCAAAAGAGAAATCGATTTTCTTTATTTGAATATTCTTGTCCTTGACTAACTATTCATTGATTCTTGTGTGGGTGCATCCGGAGTCCACTAATACCTTGACTTTTAGATTCTTGCCATTCTTTGTCTTGACTTGTGCTTGTATGTTCAATTTCCTCTTTCCTTTACTAGCTTGGCGATTCGGAATAATATATTTGTTTTGGGAATTTACATGGGAGATCTCTTGTACCGTGCCTACTTGAGATCTTCGCCAAAACCCTTCTCCTCTTTATCTTCTTCATCCGATTCCTCTTGAACCTTCCTCTTCTTCATTGTCTGTTTCTCTTTACAGTTCTTGGCAATATGCCCCTTTTTGTTGCATTTAAAACAAGTTCGTGTGTCTCATTCTTTCTTCTCTGTCCGGCATTCCTTCGCCATATGTTTGTATTTGTTGCAATTGAAGCACTTTAGCTTCCTGTCTTTAAAGTTGTCATTGAACTTCCCAATATCCATTGGTTGTCCCCTTCTTCCGTATGTCATTCCTGTACCCGTTTTGTAATCTTGTCGTCCTTCCGTGGATTTATATCCCTGTCCCACAGATGTGATGGCCACTTTCCATTCTTTGAGCGTCTCAGACATTGCTATAGGTGGGTATCCCAGTATGGTCTTGATAATATTGTGTCGTACATTTTTCTTCAACAGGAAGATAGTGTGTAATTCATCTGTATTTGCCTTCATGGCCAGTACTTCAAACTCTATGATGAAGTCTGCTGTATTCCTTTTTCCCTGCTTGAATGTTTCGATCTTCCATTCGGCGTCTGCTGCCTTGGATTTGTCACTGAACGTTATCTTGATTTCTTTTACAAATTCATCCCAATCCTGGGTGTTATTGTCTTTGTCTAGCTCATCGAGCTTCTTCTGTGCATAAATTCCCGCTACACCTCCTCTGAGGCGAGCTAGGATCGCTGTGATCCTATCGTCCGTTCTGTTGACTCTGTTACTTTTGAGGAATAATCTAATCCCTCTCCACCAGTCTTCAAATTTTGACTAGTCTCCATCGAACCACTCTGGGTCCGGTACCATATTCTTTAGCAGTCCTGCCTGAACATTCTCATTGACTGCTGCAGTCGCCATTGTTGGTGCCACTGACATCTCTGTGTCTGTCTGTTCATATTCTTCCATTGAGGCTTCTTTGTTAATCTGCAAGGATCCCAATCGTTCTGACAATGCTTCTATATCGTTTATTCTTCTTGAACTTGTTTTGTCTTCCCATAGTTTTACTACATGTGTTTTGCTTCTCGATAGGTAACGCTGTCTTGTTTCATCTGTAGGTTTGTCCTGTTACATTTCTCTTGCAAGGTGAGCTCGTCGACGCTTTACCAAATGTAACGACCTTAAGCTTGAGCTCAGATTGCAATTAAGGCAAAGACTTGAGAAAGTATAAGGGGAATTGGAATTGGTAAAGCATAAAGATACAGGACTGTATCTACGCTATATATACAACTGAGTAAAGGAACCATGAAGAGTCCATGAGGCACAATATATGAGATTACAGTGAGGAGAAAATGAGGACTAGGTTAGGTTGCAATGCCTACTACATGAGGCGCTAGCTAAGACTACTTCAGTGCAGCCGATCATTGTTGTCATACCCTTTACCCATATCTATGTTGACTCCAGGAGGCATCGATCATAACACTGCCTAGTTGACTGGAATGAATGAAGTCATTCTTAACAACATGAAATTGGAGTTTATCGGCAATGATCTTCTTGATGAGCTTTCTGAGAGTGTTTAGGAGGACAATGGGTCGGAAATACTTGGAGTTGTCATAAGCTGGTTTGTTTGGCTTGAAGTGATTTGGCCAGTGTCCTAAGTTGATACACGCATCCACAATATTGGTGATATGGGTAAAGTATGCATCTTGTTTTAGAATGACCTTGAGGTGATACCATATAAGCTTGTTGGGGCCTGGAGCTAAGGAGTTATTGTACTTGACTAGAGCTTGTCTGAATTCTTCTTTTGAAAATGGGACCCAATTTGAAGTGAGTTTGGATCCAATCTTATTAAGGACTTTTACGTCAATTTGACAATGGAGAGCAGTGTTGAATGTGGCATAGAGAGCTCCTTAAAGGCTTTCAGAGGTAATATATAGTTGGCCTTCATATTTGATGGCTTTGGTTGCAGGGAGTTTGCACTTGCTAACCCAATTCATCAACTCCCATGGACTATGACTCTTGTTCACAATTTCTTAGATCTTTGAATCAAAAAAGGACCTTTTGGTGTTCTTTATGACTTTCTTAAATGTCTTCCAGTTTTCCAAACTTCTTGATGCTCTGTATTTGTTAATGGCTTTTTTACACTCATTGGTCCACCACTGTTTGGAGTATCTTGTGATTCTCGTTTGTTTTGCATTTTTTGTTCCATGCTTGATTGATTAGCAAATTGAGATTATTGACTATATTTTCAAGACACTTCTTGTTGCTGATGTTGAGAGTGTTTAGGTTTTTGAAGACTGAAATGACCTCTTTGATGAATGTAGTTTCTTGTTCACTGTTTTGTTGGATCAAAAGTTTTGAGGTGTTAATAGTCTTGTCCACAATGGGTACAGTGATAAATAGAAGTGCATGATCAGATGTAAGTTGCCAATCAGGATGAATGGAGTGTTGGTTTAATTCAGTCAATCTGTATCAGAGGAACATTAGGTCTATAATCAAATTTGCTTCTCCTACTATGTCTGAATATCTGGTGGAATAAGGATCAGTAGGCATCAAAAGAGCTAAGTGGAAAGAGTCTGTGATAATTAATAGATCGTCACTAATGGATGAGTGATAGGGAAAGGTAGAGTCCCATAGGCTATCCCTAATATTGAAGTTACCTGTCATTACAAGAACGTTATCAATACTGACCTCAATATCCTTAAGATATTTTAAGGCCAAGTGAGAAGAGTCTGAGTAGATATTCATAATGAAATATTGAGTATAGTTGTTGGTAAATGAGATAAGAAGAATGTTTGTATAATTAATAATGTTAGATCGTAAAGAGAAAAAAGGCAAATGTTAATGTACGCAGTGACTCTAGGGGAAGTTACTTTGTTCATAGAGTTGATAGCAAAGAGTAACCAATTTGGGTGATAAACAGTTCCTATGAGGTTTTCACTCTTGCTACTTAAAGTACTGGAAACTTTGCAGATAACAAACCAAGATGGTTCTTGAATTAGGATTATGTTGAAATGTAACTGTGTCTCAAGGATGGTATTGACAATAAGATAGTTTTTTCAGACATTTTGAGAAAGAATTTTGAGGTTTTTCAAAATCATATTTTCTGCTTGTTGCTTTTCGTAGAGCGAATCGATTTAACCCTATTGTCACAGATTTCAGTGTATTTCTTCTGGTATCATTCTCTGTTAAAACAGTATCTCCAGAATAGGCATTGGTTGGAATCAGCTCGGTGGTCCTCCTAACAGTTAGAGCATTTGAATGAGTAAGGGCAGGATTTACTCTTCTTTGTCTCAAGACAAGGTGGGTTTAACTTTTCATTCACTTTGCAGCACCACCCAAATTCATAGTGGTTCTCAGATTTGTGAGGTCCATTACATTTAACACATTTAGACCTCTGGACTCTGTAAGAAAAGGTTGCATGTCCCTACCTCTAGCAGTTTTTATACTGGGGCATACCCAGGTTCATGTTAGCTTCTCGAATTGTGGCTATATATCTTCCAATGTTAAAGCACCAATTGATGAGGCACTTAGCTTTACTCCCACTCTGGTAATTCCAAATGTCTATCCAGACAATCGACATATCTGACCTGGGCAAAACTTTAATGATTCTTAGTCTCGAGGTTAGTTTAATATCATCAAATATCTGGTTTTGTTTAAGGACTGTTTCAACATCACTAGTATTGAGGTGTTCTTGGGTCTTGCCATTGGGGAAATAGGGAATGCCAATGATCTTGAGGTAAGACTTAGACTGAGGGAGACGCAGCTTCTCTACCTGTAACTCGTTGATGTCATCAGATTTTTTCACATATTGATCAATAATTTGGAGATTGGATTGGACAGTGGCCTTGTTGGTGACTATCACTAATCTGATGGATTCAGACCTGATAAAGTCCACTGCAACTTCTATTTTGGCATTTCTGAGAAGTTTATTTAGATTAGTAACATGAGCTAATGAGTTTTTCATAAAGGAACTGATATTGTCATTGCTCATGGGGACAATTATTTACTTCCTGGATGGCCCCTTTGTAGTCATTTAGATGTGGGGTTTGGGTTTCAGGTTTCCCTTTACTATGTTGTTAACCTAGTCAATTTGATTTGCACTTAAGGCCAGGAAAGATTCTTTGATCTTAAGTATATTGGAAGTGCTAGTTGACTGTTTTGAAGCCTGGGTATATGACTTGGATGGCTTTGCTGGGTTTGTTGTGGTGTTGATCCCCTTGAAGTATTTCAAGATCATATTGACTTCGCTCTTGGACTTAGCTGGGAGTGAGAGAGGAGGGGTACTTTCTCAATAGAGATGGAAACTAGTTTGGCAATTTCTTTTTTGTTATTTTTGTTAAGTACGGCTCTTGGAGTGAGTTTAGAGGAAATTTTTGCCCTGAAAGTGTTAGTTTTCTTATCAGTATGAAGGAAGTCCCATTTGGCCTTATATACTAATGAGATAAAATTTCAGATGGCATCACCCATGCTATCAAAATCATTAAGATCATTTACCTTACTACTGCTTATCTGTTTGTTGGTGATATATTTCACCATGAAATCCAGGGTAACCTTGATATTCTTTGTGTCCAATGTGAAATGCTTGATCGAACTATGAAGTGATATGGGGTGAAATGATCCACATTATAATTCTGGCTCAGTAGGAGCCTGTGGATCATAAGAAAGCTATATGTTAATAATACTTTTCTTGTGTAATGTATATGTTGGAGGGGTCTCATTATTACTACCCATGGGCCTCATAGGTTCATGTTGGTCAGCCGCCTTACTAACATGCAATACCTTCTCCTGTTCTGTCTTGTAGGACAGTTCAGGAGTTAAGTCTCCTATCATAGAATCACAATCCATATTGTCATCCATTCTGCCATGATATGGAGTCTCCCAGCCAGAGAATGCCATCAAGGATTCTCTAGAAAGGTTTATAGTAGAAGTAGGAATTCTCCCTCTCACCTCAAAGTTGAAAACAGGTAATTGTCCTGTTGAGCTATCCATCCTTATGTGGTTTAAAGAAGATACAGTTGGTAATGTTGAGTCAAAGGCTTGTTGAGAATATGTATTTGCTGAAGAAAAGAAGAATTTATTCCCTAAGTCTCTTATGGGTGCTACTATACAAGATAATGTATCACAAATAAGATACTTACTGGTTGTAATACTTGAACTTAATGGTGTTTCAGAGGTTCAGTACAAGGATGTGATGATGGTAGATGATGGAAAGTATCAATAAGAATAATTGACGTTGTTAAGTCTGAGGTCTAGCCCTTAGATACAGAGGTATATATACAAAAGAGTGATGGTCTGTGCGCAAGCTGTTGCCATCACATGATCAAAACTCGTACCTGATGGGAGCTGTCAGCTGTCATAGCAGCTGTCAGGCTAATTTTAGAAGGTAACT
>JAJOHK020001890.1:0-11298 GCA_022457215.2 Leucocoprinus gongylophorus
GTCAAGGCATTCAAGATGAATCCTATAAAGAGGAGGGGTAAAATCCCATTTCGACAGCCCAAGAAATCACTCGAATTCTTAAAGCAACACACAACTCCAACAATGTCTTTCCCCACCAACAACACTTTTGTTATGGCACCCACCTCTCCCAACCCTTATATTTCAAGAAAACTAAACAATATGGACCAGGCTCAAGTTATGAAGAGAGAGAGAGAAGATTGGGAGAGGCTATACCACAAGACGTTGAAAGGGATTGAAGCAATGATCGACATTCAAAGAATAATGAAGGACATGAAAAAATTAGCAGAGGAAGCTGGTACAACAGTCGTGGAGATGGAAGGAGTTATTCTAACGGCTAGTATTGACAATCGAACAACAAATGCTATGAACATCACTCAGATAGCAGAAGACCTATGTTATCTAATTCAAAGTGATATGGACGACAGGGCATTTCAAATTCAAAGAAGATTAGCTGACAAACTCGATCGATACAAAGGGAAGGGTAACAGCTATGTGGAAGCAAACATTCGAGAAATTCAGGAACTATATATGGATGAAGAAACAAAAAGAGAAGAAGAAAGGGTTGAAGACAAAGAAGTAATATTAATCAAGCCATATGAGGTATCCATGACAACATCGTCTTCAAGTACGAGTTTCATAATGGATGAGGTTGAACATTTACTCAAGCACATGAAATTTGTACGAATGCCATCCCAGACCAGACTATTCAAACCACCACCACACTATCAATCCCTCAGATCCAGAGGAGAGCAAGATCTGACATTTTGGAATGAAGTGGCAACAGCATTCTTGGATAAAAAACATAACACAGATATGGCCAGAAATGGATATCAAATCCATATGTTCTAAGGAGGTCCACTACATGAACCATACTTCATAGCCAAGGACAACAAGGATCAAATCATTATAGGCCCTAACAAAAAGATAGTGGCCAAGTATGTGGTAGGAAAACTGGAGGTTTTGGTCTGATTTCATGAGGACATGAAACCTGAAACAGGGGTATTGTTACGATCAATACCTCCTGGAGTCAACATAAACATGGGTAAATGGTATGACGAGCACGATTGGCTGTGCCATAGTAGTCTCAGTCAGCGCCTCATGTGGTAGGCATGGTATCCTAACCTAGTCCTCATTTTCTCCTTATTGCATCCTCATGTATAATGCCTCATGGATTTGTCATGGACTCATTCTAGTTATATATATATAGTGTAGATACATTCCTGTATCCTTACGCTTTACCACTTTAATTCATCCCTTACACTTTCTCAAGTCTTTGCCTAAGTGCAACCTGAGCTTTAGCTTAAGGTCGTAACACATCAAGCTTGTCTCCAATTCAGCTTCTGCGCCTTCATGAAGTATTCCAAATTCTTGTGATCTGTCTAGATCTTGAACTTGAAACGTATGCCTTCTAGCAGATGTTTCTAGTTTTCCAACCCCCTTATTATTGCCAGCATCTCCTTGTCATGTATCTCATAATTCCTTTCTATTTCATTCAAGGATTTTGAGAGGAATGCCACCAGCCTCCATAATCCATCTTCCCTCTTCATTGACAATACTCCTCCCATCGCATAGTCTGACGCATCCACTTCCATTCTTATCTTCTTATCTAGATCTGGTGCAACTAACACTAGTTTCTGCATAAACTTCTTCTTCAACTCCTCAAATGCTTTCTCCTGCCTTTCTGTCCACTCCCACTTCCTATCTTTCTTTACCATGTCATGTAACAGCCTTGCTATTGATGCAAAGCCCTGTATGAATCAGTGATAGTAATTTACCAATCCCAGAAACTTCTGAATATCTTTGATACACTTAGGTATTGGCCACTCTAGTACCCCTTTTACTTTCTCTTTCTCCATCTTAATTCCTTCTGGGCCTATAAAAATCCTACTTTTCTCACCTTCCATTTACACTTCTCTGGCTTCACATATAGATCATTTGCTTTCAGTCTTTTTATTACTTCTGCTACCAACTCGTTATGCCCCTCCTCTGTTTCTGTTCCCACTATCACATCGTTAATAAATGCAGCTATCTTCTCTGTATTGATTAGGTCTCTTAACAACTTGTTCATCATTGCTTGAAATATGGCTGGTGAGTTGGTTAACCCAAAAAACATCACCGTTGGTTCAAAGGACCCTTCTGGTATAGTGAATGCTACCTTCTACTCATCTCCCTCTTTTATCTGCATATTGTTGTATCCCCACCTAAGGTCTATTTTTGTGAAGACCTTCTTTGTTCCAATGTTCTCCAGGACATCTGATATCAGGGGAAGCAGATAGTTATTCTTTATCATCCACTCGTTTAGATACCAGTAATCTTGTACCATACGCTTCTTCCCATCTTTCTTCTCTACAAAGAACACTGGTGATATCTGTGGTAATTTTGATGGCCGAATGTATCCCTTCCTCAGTTGTTCTCTTATGAACTCCCTAATCTTCTCTTTTTCCTCTCTTGACAACAGGTATACTTTTCCCTTTTGTGGTATAAATCCTTCTTTTACTTTTATCATGTGGTCCTACACCTTCCTCATTGGTATTCTCTCTGATTGTTTCTTTCCGAACACTTTTATCCATAGATGGAACTTCTCCAGTACCAACTTTCTGGCCTCTGCCTCTGATTTTGCTGCCTTTTCTTCTTCATCCCAGATTTTCCACTTCTTGGCTATTCTCTTTACTTCTACTATCTTTCCTTTCTTCTACTTCTTCCTTTTTTCCTTTTCTTCCTGTCTTCTTCCTGCTTCCTCTTTTGCTTCTTCCTCCTTCTGTTTCTCCCAACCCGACTTCCCTTGCACTGGTCTCCACTGTTTTCCACACTTCTCTGAGCACCTCATCATTTTTACTTCCCCTGTTCTCCAATCTATTTCTGGGTTGTGGTGTACTAACCATGGCATCCCCAAAATTACTGTCCACTTCTGTCCCCCTATTACATCAATCTCCGTCCTCTCTCTATAACCTTGATAGTATATATTTACTTCCACTGTATGTTCTATAGGCCCTTCTTTATTCAATAACCCATCTACATTTCTTACATGCATTGGCCTTTCTAACCTTTTCAACTTGAATCCCTGCTTCCTAGCAAACTCTGAGCTCATTACTAGTCCTGTTGCTCTACTGTCTAATAATGCTTCTATAGTTATTTCTTCCTGTGTATCTATTCTTTCTAACCCAATTTTCACTGTAACTTCTCTTAGTGTTCTTGCTTCTATCTTCCTTACTTCTACCTTAGTTCCCTCTGTTTCCAAAGTATCAGCATTTATTTCTGTGGCTAGTACACTAAATTTATTGTGAGAACTTAGTCGAGGGTACCTAAGTTCTCCTCCCCTTTTAAATTGTTCTCGTATTCATAAAGTCCCTCATACCCAACCTCCTTCCCTCTACTATCTTTCCCCGGTTTCTACAATAACAGGCCAGGTGCCCAAATCCCCCACAAGTATAGCAGTTCCTTCCCTTGTCTACCTCTATAGCATAGAGGTCTCTTTTAGGGGGCACCCCTATCCTTTGTCCTGGTTCCCTCACCATTACTGCATTTGTTTATTCTACTTTCTCCATCAGAGCAGGTCTTGTTGTTGCCTACTGAGAAGGCATTTGCCTTCTCTACTACACTAGAGATTGTGGCAATATCTGTCTCTGCTCCTGTCTTGGAACTCCTTCTCCTTGTTCTTTCTTGCCCTTCAATCTCTCCTCCTCTTTTCTACTCTCTCTCCAATTTCTATTGGGAGTTGTTACCTTTCTGTACCATTGTTCAATGGAGCCAAGTTGATTTTCGGCCTCCATTAGCTTCCTCCTTATCACCTCATTCATTTCCCTCTTGAATTCTTCCACTAGCGGCCTTCTCTCATACCCACTCCCTTTCGCTGCTCTCTTGAATTCTTGAACAAATTTCTCTATTGTTCTCCCCTCCTGCTCCAGCTTCTTCAACTTTGCTGCCTTTACCGACTCTTCCTCTCCTCTCCCAAACTCCTTTTTTATCTCTGCTAAAAATTCCCCTATCTCCAGCTCTTCCAACATATTTTCCTTCTACATATCTGCTGCCCCTCCCTGCATATAAGACAGTACCCATTGGATCTGCTCTTCTACTAGCACTCCTCTCATTTTTTCCTTCCCATATAGCTTACATGCTGTTATGAATTCTGAGACCTTCAAAGGGGTCCCATCAAATATCTGGGGCTTTGCTACCTCCAGGTTCATTGCTTCTCCCCCTTCTCTTGCTGCTACTTGCTCAGATAATATGGTGATTTGTTCTTGCAACTACCTTATGATGGTGGGGTAGTCTGGTTGTTGGCTCATTTTGTATGGTACTGGTTGTTATGGGACGCTTGAACACTAACAATTTTTTTTTTTATTTTTTTTTATTTTTCGGATTTTATATTAATTTTCTTTTTCTTTTACTTTTCTTTTGGACAATAAAGAGGCATGTGATACTACAGTCACATGACAGGTCACATGGTGTGATGTCATAGACCTAGAACATGGTAGAAAGATCTAGAAGATAACATTAGGGCACATGTATACAATATAGTAGCCTTGAGTAGGAAATAAGACAGATATGAGATTGTAGCATGAACCATATGTACTTTGTATATATAGGACTCTAATTTAGCAGAGACTCCTTGTCGAGTTCTCTTGTGAAATTCCCACTTGATATCTACCCTAAGAGATTTATTGCTTGTGTGATTATTTGTCTTTGTGATAAGTGGTTGCCACAACAGTAGTAGTGATAGCGATAGTGGGATGAAAGGCAGTGGGGCAGGTAATAATTGTTCTTGAGTCAAAAGAACCGATCCTACATTGGAGTCAGCTTCTGACTCATATTCCAAACTCAAAATCTTGGTAGGTATTAACAAGCTCTTTTTTTGTCCTATCTGGCACTGTCTACTGACTATTTGTCCTACCAACTACTGCCTCAAGAAAAATGTAATGATTTTGGCCTAAGAAGACTGTTCTACTCTAAGCAATGTTTTAAGAACAACTACTGTTCCTCTGTATAGACAAACCACAAGTGGGTTTGTAGCACAAGGTTGATAGATGAAGAAATAATAACCACATCCACACAAGGTAATACATTTGGCATACAACAGTGGGCTTTGATGTAAGCAAATGGCTAGACTTTCCCTGTCTAACTAGTATTTCCCTTAAGCCTAGGGTCTGGCTATTCTTCTTGACTAAAGAGTGGGGTTGCCCTTCAATCGAGAATGAGTTAGAGAGTGAGAGGGAGAGCTTAGTGTTGAGCAGTCCCAGAAATTGGAATTGAGTTCTAGTATTACAACTCAATGTTATAAGATGAGTGTATGAACAGACTTTGGCTAGGGTTAGGGTTAGCCGGACATAAATAGATAGATAATTATTAGTTTACAACGGATGGAGAGCATGTGACCTGGAAGTCATGTGACAAAGGCTAGAACAGTCTGGAAGAACTTAGGGTCTAGAAGGATCAGGAAGAGTCTAGAAGGAGTTAAGGTTAGAGATGATGTCAAGGGACTATAGTTCCTTATGGTGTATACATGGTACATGCATGGTGATGGAGATTAAAAAGTATGATGTTAGGGCACATGGACATGGCATGGTGGCCTTGAGGTAGAAGCATGGTGGATGAGTAATAAGACATGAGGTAGACACATTGTTGTAGCATGGACCACATTGTATTAGTATAAATAGAGGAGTAATACAGCGAGAGCTCCTTGTCGAGTTCTCTTGTAATCTCCACTATTAGATAGCCTACTGAGAGCTTTGCTGAAGTTAGCATACTATGGGTGCCGTTCTGGCGAGTAGTTGCTACAACACTCAATGTCAAGATTGTTGACAGTGGACTTCATTTTTATTTTTATTTTTTATTTTCCCTTTTCCTTTTTAGTTTATTTTTCTTTCTTTTTCTTTTTCTATTTTTAGAACAACCCGGGCTAGGGTTTATCTGTCACACTGTCACATCAGTCACAAGATGATGGCATAGTCACAAGACTGATCACGGGACTTGGAAAAAGAAAGTAGAAGGTTCTGGACTAAAGTGATGTCATACAGCATGGACAACACATGTTGGCCTTATGTCATACACATGGTCATTAGGGTAGGGTGCACAGTAGTGAGCACGGACAATGAGTAGTAGTATATAAGATAGACTACTTTGTACTAGGAACTCTATCGAGTTCTCTTGTGTTACTCAATACAAGAGTTGTTCTATTATCTGACTCTAAGGACATTAGTTCATAACACTCAAGCCCTTAGTGCTAGACAGAAGAAGAACCTTGTATAAGGTTTATACAAGAGAACTTGATAGAGAACTCTATACAGAATAGTCTATCTTTATATACTAAATCCTCATAGTCCATGCTAGCTATTTCTAACCTACCCTAAACGACTATATGTTAGCTATGAGATCTGCATGTGGTATGACATCATCCTTCTAGAATCTTCTCTGTGCCATGTGACCTATGTCATCACTAACCCTAACCCTAGGTGCTAAAATAGGAAGAAAAAATGAAAAAAGAACTAAGTCCTCTTCTTGCAACTCTGACAATAAACTTCTGGTAGTTGAAGCCATCTAGCATGATAGTTGTTTATGTAACAAACTTGAAGATCTATAGAGGGTGCTTCACATATCCTTCAACTCAGCTCAAAATCACCAAATTGATCTGCAACTTTTAGATGAACTACCTAACAAAGAAATAACAATATGAGTTCTCTTCTCAAGCAATGAACTCAAAAGTACAACTGAGAAATATAACAACACTTCAACTTCTAGACCAAATAAACTTTCTTGAAAGCATCTTAAGAGAATAACCAGAGATAATACATACTTTAGAAAATTCATTGACATTGCTAATATATGCATAGATTTAGAATATTGGCTGGTACACTTCAAAGTTTCGACCATCATCATTATTCCCAAGCCCAATAAGGAATTCTATGATTCTCTTAAAGCTTTTTGACCTATTGTTTTACTGAATACAATTGACAAACTCTTCAAGAAAGCTATTAGTAAAAGACTTCAATTCATGTCAATTTTGTACAACTTTATTTATACATATCAACTAAGGGGTCTCAAATAGAGGTCGGCTACAGATATAGGCATTATACTTACCCATTTTATTCATATAGGTTGGATCAAGAATATATCCACCAGCATACTAGCATTTGATATTGCACAATTTTTTCTGTCCCAAAGTCTTGTTGTTTTTCAAAACTATCTAGTAGATAGAAGGACTAAATATCATTGGAACAGCTTTTCTTCTCCTTTCTTTGATATTAATATTAGAGTTAGCCAAGAGTCAGCTCTTTTCTCTATCCTCTCAGCTTTATATCTGACTTCTATTCTTTATATTTTTGAAAAAAGAATAAAAAATCTAAAAATTCCAATTTTCATTCTTTTGTTTATAAATGATGAACTTTTTATTTCTCAAAACAAATCTCTTGTTATTTTGAACATAAATCTTTTTTGTAGCTACAATGTTATCTCATCTTTCCTTATAAAATTCAGACTGACTATGGAAAAATAGAAGTATTTTATTTTCATAGATCACAGAAAATGTTTACTCTTTCCCTGTTAAATCTTACTCCTCTAGGAGGATACATTCTTTATCCCAAGACTACTTGGTAGTACCTTGGATTCATCTTCAACTAGAAATTATCATTCCACTAGCATATTGATTTTTATGCTATTAAGGCAATCTCAACTATCAAATGTATAAAGATACTAGGAAACTCTTCAAGAGGTCTCATTTCTATCTAAAAACAACATCTTTATAGGTGCTATATATTGTCTATAGCTTTGTATAGTGTTTAACTTTAGTACTATAACAAAGCTCTGCTTGCATACCTTCTTAAAGAACTTGGGAAAATACAAAGAAAAGCATCTCTATGGATCTTAGGTAGATCTTAGGTGCTTTTCATACCCCCCATCAGTAGATAGAGGGTTTAATGTTTATTCATTTCCATCTTTGAAAACTAATCAGAAGGTTTTATCTTAGAGCTCATTCTCTCCTAGAAAACCATATTATCAAATCAATCTTAGAAGTGAGGCCATCAGACAATGTCAAATCTCATTTATTTTCCTTGGACAAACTCTAAGATAATACATAATTATCAAAAGTCTTATTGTAGACATGGACAACAAATTCAATGAAATTGTTTTGTTTTTTTCTCCCTTTAATTATGAATTTTCTCCCAGAAAATGGACTTATCAATGTTTTTCCTAATTAGTTCTATTTTTACCCTATAAACAGAAAGAGCAACAACAATATCAAGAGTCACTTAACCAAACTTAACAATCTAATTTTTCAAGTATCATCTAACTCTTAGTTGGTCATTGTTGTTGCAGACACAAGCATTAAAAATTAAGTTACTACCTCAATTTCTCACATCTACTATTATGATAGACTAATTATTAAGACACTACATTATGCTGTCAATGTTATGACCACCAAAGTTGAACTCTTTGCAATCAGATATAATATTAATTAGGCTATTCACCTTCCCAATGTCAAGAAAATTTTTGTTGTTATGAACTCTATTTACATTGCTAGAAGAACTTTCAATTCATCATCTCATCCATACCAATCTCAATCAGCTGCAATATTCAGAGTGTTTTTCAAAAGAAATAATAACAACTCTATTGGATTCTGGGATTGTCCTAGTAATCATAAATAGCCTCTCCACAAAAGAGTTGATAAAGAAACTAAAAAATTCAATATTTTGCCTATCTTCCCATGCAAATTATCATGGGACTTTAGTAAGAAAAGTGAATATAATTCTATCCTTAACAATTGGAAGATGACATTTCAAGTGTCAAATGCCAAAGGTCATAACTTTATGAATCTTCTCAACAAGAATTCAAACCCTATCAAGCTGTATGCAGCCAAAGACAGTCCATGGCTAAAATTCTTTGGCCATTTCAATTCATTATATATCAGAGCTACAAGAGCAATCATTAATCATACCCCAATTGGTAAATACCAACTTAGATTCTTTCCCTGGGAAGAGTTTAAGTGTCTATGTAGTTTATACTCTATTGAGTCAAAACATCACATACTTTATGAGTATAAACATTTTAACAACTATTGGAATCTGAATAGAGAATCAATAACACATTTTACTTTATTCCTAAAGTTCAACAGTAGTGCCTTTTCTTTTGGTGATAATACTACTTAGTCAGATTACAAATATAGCTTTTTCTACTCTTTATTTATTTACTTTTTTCTTTCTTATTTCTCTTTTCCTCATTTCTCTTTTTCCTACTCTTTATGTAGTATGTGTATTAATATATATAGTTACAAAGTAGCTATCATAGTCTGCTTACTCACTTCATATAATAAAGATAATATCTTTTATATTTATACTTACTATATCAAATATCAATCACAAAATAAGAATGGAAGTCAATGCCTTAGAAAGAGTTTTTTCTTATAGCAACAACTCAACAAATCTTAGATATTGTTAGAGTTGAAGATGATGGACTCAGATGATTTTTATTTTTATTTTATTTTCTTTTTCTTTTTCTTTTATAATTGTTGGAGGATATTTTATTAAAAGGAGTAGAGGGACAAAGGTGTGACACCTGTCACAAGGTGGTCACATTATAGTCATAAGATCACATAACAGAGAAAAGGATATAGAAGGTTCTGGAAGAAAATGATATTGTATAGCATGGCAATAGCACATTGGCCTTATGGATAAAGCATAGCCTTTAGGATAGGCTAGAATTAGCTTAGCATAGACCATTGGCAAAAGGTATATAAGGTAGACTAATCTGTAATAGGAACTCTATCAAGTTCTCTTGTGTTACTCAATACAAGAGTGTGTCTTTTACTCAACCCAGAGTCTAAAGTCATAACATATATTGGAACATATACTCAGTCTGACACTAAAATGTGTGAATAGCTATATTTCATACCTATTAGAACATATACTAGATATTAATGTTAGCTTAGATTATACTAAATAAGTTGAACAATGTTACGACCTTAAGCTAGAGCTCAGGTTGCACTTAGGCAAAGACTTGAGAAAGTATAAGGGATGAATTGAAGTGGTAAAGCATAAGGATACAGAAGAGTATCTACGCTATATATATACTAGTAAGACAAGTAACAATGAGGTATTTATGAGTCCAAGAACATGAAGAGAACACATGGGGTACATGCAGATTAGGTCAAGATATGGCACCTACTACATGAGGCGCTGACTGAGATTGCTTCAGTGTAGCCAATCGTTGTTGTCATACCCTTGACCCTTGTCCATGCAGTATCCTTGAGGTATCGATCATAACAATACCCTGTTTTCAGGATTCTTGTCCTCATGAATCAAACTAGAACCTCCAATTCTTTTACCACATGTATGGCCACTATCTTTTTGCTAGGGCCTATGATTATTTGATCTCGATTGTCGATGGCAATGAAGTAGGGTTCATGTGGTGGGCCTCCTTAATACATTGGTATTGGATAACCATTTCTTGATATATCCGTATTCTTTTTCTTGTCCAAGAATGCTATGGTCACTTCCTTCCAAAATGTCGGATCTTGTTCTCCTCGGGATTTAAGTGATTAATAATATGGTGGAGGTTGAAAAATCCTGGTCTGTGAAGACGTCTTCATGAACTTCATATACTTGCTGAGATTTTCTACTTCATCCGATATAAAACTTGTTGATGAAGGAGATGATGTTGTGGAAGATGAAACCTCATATAGCCGTACTAGTATAACTTCTTCATTTTCGATCATTCCTTTCTCTTTCTTTATTTCTTCGTCCCTATAGAGTTCCTGGATTTCTTTGATGTTATCCTCCACGTACTTGTTGTTCTTTCCTTTGTATGTATTCAATTCATCGGCTAACATCCTTTGAACTTGGAATGATCTTTCGTCCATGTCGCTTTGGACTAAGTATCAAAGGTCTTCCGAGATTTGAGTGATATTGGTTGCATTAAGGATCCGGTTGTTGTTGCTTGCCGTCAGAATAGTGCCTTCTACTTCTGTTAAAATAGTATTTGTCTCCTCTGCTAGTTTCTTGATATCTTTTATCATCCTTTGCACGTCTATCATTGTCTCCAGTCCCTTCAATGTTTTATGATATAACCTCAACCAATCTTCTCGTTCTCTTTTCATAACTTGGGCTTGTTCTATGTTGTTGATTTTCCTGGAAATGTAAGGATTGGGGGAAGTGGGGGCAATGGCGTAATTGTTGGTGTTGAAAGACATGTTAATTTCTGAGGTTTTCTAGGAGTTCGAGTGACTTCTGGAATTGTTCAAGTGGGATTTTTACCCCTCCTCTTTATAGGATTCATCTTGAATGCCTTGAT
>JAJOHK020001891.1:0-11283 GCA_022457215.2 Leucocoprinus gongylophorus
TTAACCGTAGGATAAGTTGTAGAAGCAGTTGTTGCTGAGAGACTCGACGTACAAAGCGAAGGACAACTGAGGATTTCCCGACAGCTGCTTCACCTATAATGGATTAAGGTTGGCATTTAGGTATGGAGCAGAGAATCGTGGCAGTGGAAGGAAAAAGTGCCCACCTAAAAGCACAAGCTTGACTTGAACGGACTTGTCCTGTGATCCTGAAGCGGCCTCAGCCATGGCTAAAGAGGAGGGAACTATTGATTGAGGCGGCGGCGGTGTGACTACTGATGTTTGTCTCTGTGTGTTGTGTTACTTTTCACTCATGTGTTTTACATAGAGCTGATGCCAAGATTGGACAATATACATAGACAGATCCCAAGGTATAGCCCAATGACTGCCTATAGCTCAGGAAAGTCTTTGAACACCATGTTACCAGCAGTTTTATTGACTATTGATGAACTTGGGTTTAACAAGAGATTGCAAAGTAGATATCCAGATAAGATAATTTATTTGTGTTGTGGCAACCACTAATCAAAATGATCAATAGTGCACTAAGTAGTGGACTAAGTAGTCTTATAGTGAAAGAGTCTTGTGAGAATTACAAGAGAACTCAACAAGAAGTCTTCAATATATTGCTACCTTATTTATATTACAAGTACATGGTCTGTGCTAGCAATAAATAACCCTATCCTGAAGTCTATGTGTTGTGTGTTGTCTATAAGTGCACTATGTGTATACCATAAGGTGAACATGCTGTAGACATGCATCTTGACATCATCCTTTCAGCCTTTTACCATATTCTAGGCCTATGACATAATATCATGTAATGCATCATGTGACCATGGTTACATGCCTCTTCATCATCCAAGAAATCAAAGAAAAAGAAAAATAGTATTCTTCTTAAAGTTCTGCCTCTAGAGGAACTTGTCTCTCTTTTCCTTTCTATCTTGCTTAACTTCTCTTCAGCTTCTTTAAATACTCATCTTCAAATCTTTTATCATTTTACCCAAACAATATTTTTATAGTATACTTGGTAATTCACTTCTTTTAAATACTTCTACCTCTGGATTCAATACTCTCTCTTTCCTCTTCTCCTTTCTTGTTTGTACTCTTTTTATCTTCTCTTCTCTAATCTCTTTCTCAAAGTCTTCTACTAAGTTCATTATATTTTTCAAATTTTCCAACTTCTTCCAAATATCTTCTTCTACTGTATAATCCTTCTGTTATGATTCAAGATTAAGACTTATAGAGTGAAGTCAAGAACAGAATCTTATATTAGAGTTAATACAAGAGAACTCAATGGAGTTCCAAGTATAAAAGTGTCTATCTTAGCCAGACTACTGGTCCATGCTATACTAACCTTAGTATTACAATTTAAATCCCTTAGAGTTGGAATTTAGAAAAGAACCTTGTATTAGAGTTATCACAAGAGAACTCAATAGAGAACTCTATATAAGATTGTCTATCTTATATATCCTAGACTAGTGGTCTGTGCTATACTATTATTAGCCTACCCTAAATGACCATATGTTTGCCTTAATCAACATATATATAACATGTTTGTATGATATTATTTCTTCTAGATCCTTCTACTGCTTTTCATCATAACACATGATTATATGATAGTGTGATAGTGATATAACACTAAACTCTAACTCTAAATCCAAAAATAGAAAACAAATTGAAAAGAAAATAAAATAAAACTAAGTCCAACTTCTGCAATTTTAATATTTAGCTTATCTACAAGCCATATGTATTATATACTGTTGATATATGGAATGATATTATCATTACTCCAAAACCTTTTATGTTCTTCTGTGTGACATATGATCATGTGACCTGTGACTAATGTGTAACATTATACTAAACCTTAATCCTAAGTTCAAAGAAAAAAATAAATAAAAATAAAAATAAAAAAAGTAAAATAATATAGTGGAAAAGCTTTCTGTTCATATATATTATGCCTACCTCTAACCTACTTAAGGTTGTGGGTTTAATTCTATAGTAATCTCTTATAATAGATAACTATATAAAGATTGTAGTTTGATTTTATAGTAATTTCTTCTATAGATATGGACTTATTATAAAATAAACTACTCACTTATTTATAATATCTGAACCTTGGGTGTACTCTCAGAAGTTTAGGAATGATTCAGAAGTTCAATAATAATAATAATAATAATAATTAAGATTAATACAGATAATAAAGGATAAAGATTGATATTATTAAGTCTAAGGTTTAATTCTTAGATACAGAAGTATATATACAAAAAAGTAATGGTCTATGCACAAGCTATTGCCATCATATGATCAAAACTCATACCTAATAGCAGCTGTCAGGCTAATTTTAAAAGATAACTAATTATGTCACTACATTGATATGCTTGTATCTCTATAAATACTTATTATTATGGAATATATTATATATCATTGAAAATAGTTTGATGAGCACTTTCCAATGCAAGTTTGATCATGCAAATCCATCTAGTCATTTATGAGATATTAACAAACAAAGATTTTATAGTTACTGATAACCTGATATCTTGGCTGTTTGTTATTACTTTTGTATATTCTGTATATGTATAGATAGCCCTTATTTGAAACTTTACAGCATAACTTAGTTTGTGAAAATTGATTTACTAGTTGTGGAAATATGAGCTGAATGAAGTTTGTGACAGTTGTATTACTACTGTGAGCACATGTTGCAAGAAGAGTAGCTGTTATAAAAGACAAACTTATGTCATAGATGTTGAGGGAGTAATATTACTATAAGGATATATTTTTCAAATGGGTGGACTTAATATAATTTTATAATAGATGAGTTGTCTTTAAAGAATTTTTTCATTATTTTACTACTCAAGTATTCAAATTTTTACTGTCCTTAATTTTAGCTTCTTCTTCTGAATCTATCTTGTTACATAAGCTCAATTTAGCAAGCTAAAAATATATAATTGAACTATATCAGATTTATATCCAGTCTATATCTTAAAAGAAACTAAATATTTTAATTCAGAGATAAGTATGAGACTTCAAATATGTATAATATATATAAATACTTTTTCTCAATATTGAAAAATATTATAATAATATGTTTTACAATCTTATTTTGTTCTAAAAGATAAGAAATAGCAGTTTTATATATAATACTACTATATATAATGCTACTACATTAACAAAACCAAGTTATAATAGAATTTACAAATTTAGACTTATTATCACTATAAAGTTAATATACTTTTAAGCTAAATTGCTTTTCTAATAAAGTAGTAATATCCCAATGATAGTCTTAGTTTCTTCTTTATTATGTAATATAATATAGCAATAACTAACTATTATAAGAGCATAGAGATATCTGTTTTAGATAGAAACAGATATTGGACTAGTAAAGTCTATAACAAAAAGTTCTATTTTAGAGTAATGATTGATACTTATATTAGGCAAAGATAATCAGTGAGATTTATTATTTGCATAGCTATTGTATAAATAATTAAAGTCTTTAGAAGTATATATCTTAAGATTATCCATAAAATATTGGTAAAATATTGAATTGATGATATGAGAGCTTAGATAGCCCATACAATAGTATTACAAGCATATGTTCATAGTCTTTTCAGCTAAATAAATAAAACTAGTATTCAGATTAGTATATTATAATATCTCAGAAAAACTACCAAAAACAGTCAAAAATAAGTCATTACTATCCTTTAATATAATTAATTCTCTCTTCCAACTCTTTACTACTATCTCTTTACACTGAATAATATCTAAACTAACCAAATTTATCATAAGTGTTAGCACATAAAGAATATCTAACAATATGAAAGTAAAAGTACTATATGATAGAATCACTACTATAAGTATATAACCAATCTTCTAACCACTAGAAGATTGAACATTATTAATAGTAATATTTGTGGAACTACTAGGCTTAGCAGCCCTGAGCTTTCTCTTTTTTAGACATTTAGAACTCTAATGTATTGTAGCAACCACTAGACACAAAGTCTAATAGTAACACAAGTAATAAATTTCTTAGTAGGATATTAAGTGGGGATCATAAGAAAACTTGACAAGGAGTCTCTGCTATATTACTACCCTATTTATACTATTACATGATGGTCTGTGCTACTAATAATTACACCTGCCCTTATATCCATACTTTATCCTCATTTCTACCTCATTGTTACAACTCAAAGACCTTAGGGTTGGTCAATGGAAAGAACCTTGTTTTGGATTAACACAAGAGAACTCGATAGAGAACTCTGTACAAGATGGTCTACCTTATATACTAATATCTAATGGTCTGTATAAACTATTTCTAACCTACCCTAAATGACCATGTGTATGCCTTAAGGTCAACATGTATTTCACACATTGTATGACATCATCGTTCCAGAACTTTCTACCTCCTTTCATATGTCATGTGACTTGTGACTGTACCATCTGATGTGACCTGCTGTGTGACAGCATGATCTTGTCACTCTAATCCTAACTCTAGTTCTAAAAATAGAATAAAGGAAAATAACTTGAAAAGAAAATAAAAGTGAGAAAAGAAAAATAGAAAAATACTAAGTTCACTTCTTTTGTTCTTAACACTTATATCCTATTCAAGGCCACTATATTGCATCTATATGCTCTAACGTCATTTTCTAGATCTTTCTACCATGTTCTAGGCCTATGATGTCACATGATGTCACATGCCTCTTCATTGTCCAAAAGAAAATCAAAAAGAAACAAAATTAATATAAAATCAGAGAATTTAAATAAAAGAAAAGAAAAATTGTCAGTATCCAAAGTATTCTATAACATAATGTTCCTTTTTATTGCATATATTATATGTTAAGTCAGTAGGCCAGAGCTTTGGCTTTGTTTTGTTTTTTTTGTTCTTCTTTCCAAAATTACTACTATTTGAATTTTCTCCTCTAAAAATAAACTTTGCCCATAAGGTTAACTATTCCAATATCTACTTTTTCTCAAACTTCTCTATAAGTTACTTTATTTCAATATGGTTATAAATAGACAACAATTCAGCTATTATAATATTGAGAGTTAGTTGTTGTAACAACTACTAGACATAAGGTCCAATGATAACACAAGTGGTAAAGCTCTTAGTTAAGCAATCAAGTGGAGAAAAGCATAAGAGAACTTGACAAGGAGTCTCTGCTTAATTAGAGTCCTATTTATACAATACATGCTTGGTCCATGCTACTAATAATTAAGCCTGCTCTATTGTCTATGTTTTATTCTTATATCCATCTCAAGACCATCATGTAAAGTCAGAAAATAAAAGAAAAAGAAAATAAAAATTGTTCATGTCCAAAGCATCCCATAACATTAGTCTACTCTCTTCATTCAAAAGATTTTATTTCATGATGTTTCAGATATTTTGAGTAGAATAATAAAAGGAGAATTATATAAATATTAGACATGCAAAGCTTAAATACTAGTTTTTTCATTTAATACTTTTTTTTTATTTTCATTTTGAACTTAGGATTAGGGTTAGAATGATGTCATGATTACACTATCATATATCAGTCATATCAGGTGACATGGTCACAAGTTATGAGATCATAGAAAAGAATGTAGAAGGTTTTGAAAGAATAATATCATACCAATATATCTTATACATGTTAGTCTTGAGACAAACACATAGCCTACTCTAAAGTACAGTCTATTGTAGTTTAGTATAAAAGATAAACAATTCTGTATAGAGTTTTCTATTGAGTCCTCTTGTAATAACCCTAATACAAAGTTCTTTCTTCTGAACAACTCTAAGTTTTTAAGTTTGTAACAATAAACAATATAAATACTATTAAGTTTCTAACTAGATTTGATAATATATGTATATGTTTATTCTCTCATATTGGATAATATAAATGTTATGAAAACCATCTTATAAATTCTTTGAAAATATAATACTAATAATATGTTTATATTGACCAAATTCAATTACACCTTATATAAAACTAACTATTACAGAATCAGACTTATACCATGTAAAATACTTCTTCTTTGATATTACTTAATACTTGTATATAATTGGATTTATTAGATAGGACTTTCCATTTTTGTCTATAGAAAAATCAGTAGAGAGCTTTAGAAAATATTCTTCAAGTCTTTTAATAAAGAGCTAAAAATATGAGCTTGCAAGACTGCTTTCATATTATTAGACCATGTACAATAATTGATATTATTAAGCTTGAAAAAATAAAGGGTTTTAAAAGATAAATTCTAAATATAAATATTGTTAAAACCCATAGTCTAACTAATATTGTAGTAACTAATATTATGATGGTAATAATATATAAACTTATATAGAACTGGTATATTTCCATTACTCTTGTATTAGAATTTATAAGAAAAGCTTAACAGAGTCTCCATTACTACAATATATATTATTTATACTAATATATTATAGTCTATATCTTGTACTAGTTATTCTATTCTAAAGCTACATGTGTTGTCTATAAGTTCACCATGCTCTAACTATAAGGCAAACATGTTATAACTATGCTTTCTGCTATCATTGTACTAACTATTTTTTTGTTAGAATTGAAGATAATAAACTTTAATTCTTTTTTTATTTTTATTTTTATTTTTATTTTATTTTTTATTTTGGGACCTAGTGTTAGAGTTAGTATAACGTTATATGTCACAGTTACATATCAGTTACATTGTCATACAATTACAAAAAAATACTATAGAAAATTCTAGAACAAAATAATATTATATAGCATATTTTCCATATGTTAGTCTTATAAATAATATATAACTCTTTAGAGTAGGCTAATGGAACTGTAGTATAGACCAGTAGTCTAGTGTATGTAAGGTAGCTAGTTTTATACTAAAAACTCTATCAAGTTCTCTTATATTTATTCTAATATAAGATTCTTTTACTTAATTTACTCTAAGGTTTTATAACTGTAATACTTTTAGACCTATGATGTCATTTCATGTGACATAGTCACATACATCTATCATACAATCCTCTATTACTAAATAAAAGAAAACTAAACTAAACTAAAACTAAAAAAAGAAATAATAAAAGAAGTAAAATTAAAGTAAAACCATATTAAAAGAAATTCTGTTTCAGGTTATATTATAACAACTAGATATTGTATAATAAAAAAAGACAAAGATATATCCAGAATTCAAAAGAAAAAAACTAGTTTTAACATAGTCTGGCTATAGACTAAATATAAATGCTCAAGTATATGTCTATTTACATAGTAAAGAGAATATAATAACTAGATGAAGATGATAAGTAATGTCTATACTTTAATGGAATTTAGAAAACTCTCTCTAAACTATATAATAGTTTAAGTATATTATTGATATAGTAATCTCTGTTCAATAAAAGATAAACAAGAAGTTTAACAATTTCTAGGATTTTGTAAATTCTATAAATATTTTATTAAAAAATTTGTTCATATTACAAAACTTCTTATAAAACTAGCTAAAAAAATAAAATAAAAATAGAGTATAAAAAAACAAGTAACTGTCACAAACTTCATTCAGCTTGTATTTCCACAACCAGTAGACTGATTTTCACAAACTAAGTTGCACTGGAAAGCCCCAAATAAGGGCTATCTGCACATATGCGGGAGGTACAAAAGCGGCAACAAATAACTGAGATATCAGGACATCAGTAGCTATAAAAGCTTTGTCTGCTAATATCTCATGAACGGCTGAATGGATCCACACAATTAAACTTGCGTTGGGAAGTGCTCATCAATCTGTTTCCAACGATATATGATGCATATCAAAGCAACAAGTATTGGTAGAGATACAAGCATATCAATGTAGTGACATAATTAGTTACCTTCTAAAATTAGCCTGACAGCTGCTATGACAGATGACAGCTCCCATCAGATATGAGTTTTGATCATGTGATGGCAACAGCTTGCGCACGGACCATTACTCTTTTATATATATATCTCTGTGTCTGAGGTCTAAACTTCAGACTTAACAACATCAATTATTCTTATTGATACTTTCCATCATCTATTATCATCACATTCTTATACTAAACCTCTGAAACACTATTAAGTTCAAATATCACAACCAGTAAGTATCTTATTTGTGATAGTAACATTTAAGAAGCTAAAAATATAATAATAACAGTCTTAATATTATTAGTTTTAAATAAGAAGCACAAATTCTAAATAAAAACTAATATTTTAGAATATGCTATTAAAAATATTATTTAACAATTTTTAGTATTCAATTAGATTTATATTCTAAACTTTAAATAAAACAAAAAAAATTACAAAATTTATAACTGAGAGCTATTAATAACCATAACAGATCTTAAACTATAGTGATATTATTTAGGTACAATAGCTTTTAGAAATCTAAAACTATAACTTGAAACTAATCCATAAGCCAAGATTTACTATGAAGAAGGCAAATCATTTATTAAGGCAGCTTGACTATAATTAAGAGAAAGAAAACAATAATAAGCAAATAGTTCTTAAGGTAAAAGTATTTTAGATTTTTAAGGTCAAAAAGATAAATAAGTAATAAAGAAAATTAGAAGATATGAAAAAAGATATAAAAGTAAAAGTAAAAGAAATAGTAGAAAATAAAAATAAAAAGAAAAAAGAAAAGAAAAGAGAAATTTCTAAAGAGAATAAGTATATATTTCAGATTTTACTAATTTTCAAGAACAAATAATTTAAAACTACTATAACTATAAACTAGTAAGTTATCTAAGATATATTAAGACCCATGAACTTATTATAAGAAACTACTGGTAGCCTCATATGCTTACTAATATCAAAAAGTATATACTTGGATATAAACAATATCAGATCATCAAAATAAATCAACAAAGAAAATAAAATTTACTATATTCAGATAAAGTTTCTTAATATTTATAGAATATTATTAGTCTGAATCTTGTAAGACTCTTACTAATTTTAAAAAAATATAATGGAGTATTAGTAATAGTAGATAGATTTTCAAAAATAACATATATATATTCTAATAACAATAAATATAACTTTAAAAAAAATTACTAAAAACCTATAAAAATAAGTATTTAAAGATACTAGACTTTTTTGAAAGATTATAAATGATAAAGGATTTGTTAGGATAACTAGGCAAAAGAGCAACACACTTCAAATCTCCAAAAAATTCCAAGTTTATTACCTAAAAAATACTAAATTATATACTTATCTCTAGAAAATCCTAAAAGAATAGAATAAAGATTTTTGAAGATAACAACTATTCTATATAATAACATGTTTATTCTGATATGTTAGAATTTTGTTTACATAAGCAAGAAATGATGATACTTAAGTAATCAAATTAGAAAAGAGCTAAAATACTTAGCAAGTATTTCTAAAGTATAAGAAAGTGAATGAGTGAATGATACTAGTAGATTTTGGAAGATTACAGAGTATTGCAAAAGAGCAAGACAGTACCAAAAAGAAAAGTTAAATAACATATTCAAATAGTTAAGAATATTAGTATGTATATAGAAAAGAATCAGCCAAAGAAGAAAGTCTTAGAAGAGCTTATCTTCTTACAATGTTCACCTTGTAATAATAGCATAATGGACTTATGGATGGCACATGTAGTTTGGGGTAAGACTTATAATAGTATGTTATAGTATGTTTAGACACTAACATTTTTCTTAATTTAGTATTTCTTTTTTTTTGATTTTATTTTTCTTTTCTTTGATGATGAAGAGGCATATGATTGAGGTTATATAACATGTCACATGATATGAGATCATAGGCCTAAACTCTGGAAGAAGGGACTAGAAAAATGATATCAAGATACATATTAACAGCATGTTTATCACAAATAAGATACTCACTGGTTGTGATACTTGAGCTAAATAGTGTTTCAGAGGTTCAGTATAAGGATATAATGATTGACAGATGATGAAAAGTATCAACAGAAATAATTAACGTTGTTAAGTCTAAGGTCTAATCCTTAGACACAAAAGTATATATACAAAAGAGTGATGGTCTGTGTATAAGCTGTTGCTATCACATGATCAAAACTTGTACCTGATAGGAGCTGTCATCTGTCATAGCAGCTGTTAGGCTAATTTTAAAAGGTAACTAATTATGTCACTACATTGATATGCTTGTATCTCTACCAATACTTATTGCTTTGAGATACATCATATATCATTGTAAATGGATTGATGAGCACTTTCCAACGCAAGTTCAATTGTGTGAATCTGTTCAGCCATTCATGAGATATTAGCAGACAAAGCTTTTACAGCTACTGATGGCCTGATATCTCAGTCATTTGTTGTCACTTTTATACATCCCACATATATGTGGATAGCCCTTATTTGGGACTTTACAGTACAACTTAGTTTGTGGAAATCAGTCCACTGGTTGTAAAAATACAGGCTGAATGAAGTTTGTGACAATGTTCACCTCATGGTGTACATATGGTGTACTCATGGACAATACATAGACATTAGAGCAAGGTTATTTATCATTAGCATAAACCATCTATGTATTGTATAAATAGTGTAGGAATGCACTGAGGACTCCTTGTTGAGTTCTCTTGTAATCCTCTATGAGATACTATGCTCTTAAGTTTACTTAGTGGTCTATTAGTCATTCTTAGACTAGTGGTTGCCACAACATAGTAGTGTATATAGTGTAGAAATATATTGGAGACTTCTTGTTAAGTTCTCTTGTAATTTTTATAAGACTCCTTGTGATATAAGACTACTTAAGTGCACTATTGACTATCTTGGTTAGTGATTGTTACAACACCATAGAAAACCAAGTACTCATGAAGTTTAAATAGGAGATAGTTATTAGAGCAACTAGCAGGGTCTATGGTGTTTACACAAACTTTAATATTTCTAGGAGAATCTAAGATAGTCTTTACATCAGTTACAAATAATTTAATTGGGCTGAATGGATACTAATGGCTACTAATAGCCATAATAACCAAATCTACTGAAACATGGCCAAATTCCATTCTCTGTGAACTTGGGATGTCATTCCATTAATGGTGAGAAGACAGATCACACAGGTCTTTGTATATATAGACATTCAACTTGAACCCCGAGTCTAAGGATTTCGTAACGTCATCCACGTCATCCACCCATCCACCCAGAGATGATGCTGTCTGTATTAAGAGGATCTCGTATTTACCACAAAGGTCTATGTCTCTAGCATTGTATGTAGTATATATGATGCATTTGTAGAACTCGGCTTCAATTATCATTATCTGTTATGAAACTTCGACTATTTGATCCATAAATCGAATCAAAAAACATCAAGGGTTAGTATGAAAAAACCTGAGATACTGCGA
>JAJOHK020001892.1:0-11281 GCA_022457215.2 Leucocoprinus gongylophorus
TCATGAGGGATTTGGCTGAGCTTTCCTATTTGATAGAAGAAGACTTTGCATCAAGTAATTGGTGGTAAGTGTACCTTAGCTGTCCATACTAAATAGGTTCACTGTACTCAAGATAGAGGATGTGGATACAAAAGCATATAAACTTATATATACACTTCCCTTCCTTTTACTCTCTTCTAGTAAACTAATCTGTTAACTTCAATGGGAGAAACAACTTCCCTTCCACCCCACTATTAGTGTCTTGGATGTTCAGGAAACATCTCTCTGCCTCTATGTGGATTTGGACATGTTGAACAGGGGTTACCACATCAACAGTATGCTTGAACCATAGCAACAAACTTGGGCCATTGCATGGACCACTACTGTAAATTTTCACCTCTTTATTGTTACTCATTTACATACTATATAACTCCAGTAGTCACAACTACTCACCTCAGTTGTGTTCCATACACTGAAACTCTCTGTGGTGAGTATCCTAGTCTATCCTACCTATATTCCTACTCACAATCATGTTGTAGATATTTACTGTTCTTTAGGTAAATATAGTTGTATTCTATACACCAAAACCCTCTGAGATATTTACCATTTTTTAAGACAATACTAATAAGCAACACTCTATCAAGACTCTTCTAGACTTCAATGCCACTAGCAGTTTCATTTATTAACAAGGAGCTTGTTTAGATATACCAGATCAACATTTGGAAGATCTTCCAACCTATATGTCAGGGGATATTGGCAATACTGTAAGTCTAGATCTACTCTATAGAAGCTTAGTTACACTCCTAGGCTGGTTATTACCTAGACTAGCTTCTGATAGACTAATAACTGCCTCTACCTTATTCTAATCCCTATTGTCTAGTCTGCTACAGTAGTCCTATAGCTATTGAGTTAATTATAGTTGTAGATATTGAATGGTCAAGTACACAGACTATATGCTTGGACCATCCTGCTATAGTGTATATGGTAGTAGTATAATAGTAGAATACCTTACTCAAATATCATCTAGAGTTCCTAAGCACTTATGACTCCTCAAGTAAGACTAATTCTCTTACACTATATCTATTATGATCTTAAGCTTGGCTTAGACTGCAACTAAGACAAAAGCTTGAGTAGAAGAAAAAAGAATAATTAATTGATAAAGTATAAAGATACTGAAAAGTATCTACTACTATATATACCTAATAATCATAAGAAAAAGATAAAATATTCTTAAGGAATGGAATGCAGTATTAGTAAGAAAACAATAAGAAAATCTCTACTACTATATAGATACTAACTGATATTATATGCAAAAGGTATAATATTAAATAAATATTTCACTTATTCATACTTATATGTTGTGGCAACTACAACTCAAGACAGCAACTCAAGTAGTAATTTTAAAGTAGCTTAGGTATTATGAACTTAGGTTTTGAATATTAGACAAGAACACAACTCTTATATCAAAGTTTTAAACATTGGACTTGGTTTATTTTTCTTGTAACAAATACTAACCTAGGTTACTAAGTAGTCTTAAGATATAAAGAGTCTTGTAAAAATTATAAGCTTAACAAGAAGTGTCTGATATATTACTATCCTATATATACTACTACATACTGGTGTCACAAACTTTATTCAGCTTGTATCTCCACAACCAGTAGACTACATTTCACAAACTAAGTTGTACTGGAAAGCCCCAAATGATGGCTATCTGCACATATGTAGAATGTACAAAAATGACAACAAACAACTGAGATATCAGGCCATCAGTAACTGTAAAAGTTTTGTTGGCTAATATCTCATGAATGGCTGGATGAATTTGCACAATCAAACTTTCATTAGAAAGTACTCATTAAACAGTTTCTGATAATATATGATATATCTTATAGTGATAAGTATTCATAGAAATACAAGCATATCAATGTACTAACATAATTAGTTACCTTCTAAAATTAGCCTAACAGCTGTTATAACAGATAACAGCTCCCATTAGGTATGAGTTTTGATTATGTGATGGAAATAGCTTGTGCACAGATTATCACTATTTTGTATAAATACTTTTGTATCTGAAGTTTAGATCTTAGATATAACAACATTAATCTTTATTCTTTATCATCAATCTTTATCATCATTGTCATTATTATTGAACTTCTAAATCATTATTAAACTTCTGAGAGTGTACCTAAGGTTCAAATATCACAAATAAGTGAGTAGTTCATTTTGTGGTACTTCTTATATATCTTCTTATAAATTTCTTTGCTTTTATATACTTTTCCTTTTTTCTTATTTTAAAATCCATTCTCAGTTCTTTTCCATAGTTAATATTAAATAGTGATGACTTTGTTGCTATATGTATCTTGTTATTAAAGATGAACTCTGCAGTTGTCAACTATTCCAACCAATTACTTTGTTTATAATCAATGTATATCCTTAAATACTATTCCAGCTCTTATGTTACAATCTTAAGATCTTAGAGTAGATCAAGAAAAGAAACCTTGTATAGAGTTTACACAAGAGAACTTGGTATAGGATTATCTACCTTATATACCAAAAGCCCATGGTTTGTGTTCTACTATTTTAGCCTACCCTAAATAACCATATATTTTTCTTAAGGTCAACATGTATTAAACATTATCGCTTTTTTTTTCCTCTTACCACCATCTTGTATGGTAGCACCTATTGGAAATATAGCAAATAAATTGTCTCTTTTCTCAACCTTCAGCTCTTCAACTATGTCTAATTCTCAAGAATTCATTTTACCAACCATGTTATCTTCAAACTGCATGGGGATGGACATTCCTACAGGATTTGTATCTGTTAATGACTTTGAGGTAAGAGGAAGAACCTCCTCTACTGAAAAGAACTTTTCCAGAGACTCTTCAATATCTTCGACTCAGTCTTCTATCATCCACCATGAAAGAATGGCCAATAACGGTATGGATATTGACCAAGAACCAACTGTTGAATCTCCTGCTCTATTATATGAAACAGATCAGGAGAAGGCTTTGCGTCTTAGTAAGGCGACTAAGACTTCAGGTAACATAAGACCTCAGAACAGAAACAATGAGGCTACTTTTTTTAATCTGGAACATGCTGGCAATGTGAATCAAGGCAAACGACAACAACATGATGCAGCTCCCAATAGCGATGTTGACAACATCATCAACATTTGACTTCCATATGACCCCAATTTGCCTACTGAACCAGAACTCTAGAGCAGTAACTTCCATCCGATATCTCTTCATGGGTCTATTGAACAAATTGCTTTGAACACTAAAAGCATTAAGGACTCACTCAATTTCATGGCCAGGTACATCTTGAACAAAAAGGTAAACCACAGCAATGCAAATAACTTATTGGACTTTGATGGTATTGGAGATTCTATTTGGAATTTTATTTCTTCTGTGTACCAAGCTAACTGGGACACTTTTTACACTGACAATAAGACTACGACTCTTAGGGTGAAGATTGCTTCAAAATTCACTCCTAGGATTACTCCATCCACTAGTAAAAACAACAAGGAAATGCCAAAATCTGTACTGGTTACTATTAATAAGGTTTCCTCACTGTCTCTTCTTCCAGCTAAATCAAAGAGAGAAGTCAACATCATTTCCAAATACTTCCAAAGCAAGAAATCTTTGGCCAAAACCAAGAAACCAATCAGAAACAATAATCCTGCCAGATCATATGCACAGGCCACTAAACTATCTGCTAACACATTAGAAGTTCTCAAAATTAAGGAAGCATTCCTGGCTCTCAATGCAAAAAAGATCGATCAAGTCAACAGTATCATTAATGGTAACCTAAAGCCCAAACCATGAATTCAAATAATGACTAAAGGCCCCTCTAAAAAACAGGTTATTGTTCCAATGAGCAAGGAAAACAATAATAACTTCATGAAAAACTTGGCTCTTCATATGGTAAACATCAACAGGCAATTACGAAATGCTAAATCTGAAGTTCTAGTCAATTATATTTGATCTGATCCTCTGGGCATTACGGTCATCACTAGTAAAGTATCCCAACAATCTGACCTGCTAATCATTGATCAGTATGTTAAAAACTCCAATGATATTAACGCTCTCCAGGTTGAAGAACCTCAACTTCCAAAATCAAAGTCTTACCTCAAAATCATCAGTATTCCTTTCTACTCTCATGACAACTTTTAGGAATGTCTTATATCTAGCAACATTGAAACGATTCTTAAACAGAATCAAATTTTTGACAACATATCCTTAGCATCCAAGCCAAGAGTAATCAAGATATCTCCCAAATCTGACATGTCAATTGTATGGATAGACATTTGGGATGTCCAAAGTGGCAGCAATGCCAAAATGCTAATCAATAGATGTTTCAATGTCGGAAGATATATTGTGACAATTCAAGGAGCAAACATGAATCTAGGTATTCCTCAATATAAGAATTGTTGGAAATGGGGCCACATAACTTTCTCATATAGAATTCAAGGATCAAAATGCATTAAATGCAATAGTCTCCACAAGTCTAAAAACCATTGTGAATTCAGGTGGTGTTGCAAGGCGAATGACAAGATCAACCCTCCGAGGTTGAAAACAAAGAAAGGAGAACTGTGTTCTCATTCATTCAAATGCTCGAACTGTCGAGGATATCACCAAGTGGATTCCAACCAATGTCCATTTTGGAGATACAGATTTAATAGGAAGTGGCAACAGAAAAAATATGCTGAGATCCATGATAACAGATCTAAGTTAATTTGTTCTAAGGTGAATGGCAAACCTCAACTATGATTGTGAAAAACCTTAAAATTCTTTTGCAAAATGTTCATAAAAACTCCCTTATTGTCAACATTCTCCTTGAGACCTAAAACCAGTTCAACATTATTTTCATCCAAGAACCCTCTTGGTCTGAAATTCCCAGTTCTTCTAGGTGTGATGGCAAACCTCTTATAGGAACTAACCATTATCCAAACTGGATATTGCTCACCAGGTTTCCCTTAGAAAGGTTAGACTCTCCAAGAGTCATTATTTACATCAACATATATCTTTCTTCTCTATGTTTTTTACTTCACAAAGACATTATTAATCACAGGGATATCATTCTCATTTCTTTCTTTAACAATAATGTTTGCTATTATATCATGAATGTTTACTCTGATTCTTCCTATTCTGCCTTAAAGTATCTTAAGGATACTGAGGTTAACATTGATAACATTCTCATTATGACAGGCGATTTTAATATTAGAGATAGTTTATGGAACTTGTCTTTTCCATTCCATTCTTCTATCAGTGACGATTTAATTATTATAGCAGATTCATTCAATCTTGCTCTTTCAACTCCCACTAACTCTTGTCCAACTAGATATTCGGATACTGCAGGAGAAGCAAATTCTGTAATTGACCTCATGTTCCTTCATTATGGGTTATCCAAACTCAATCATCACTCTATTCTTCCTGAAAGTCATCTGTCATCTGACCATGCTCCTCTATCCATCAATATCCCCATCTACAAAGAGGTTATTTGCACTTCAAAACTTTTGATTCCTCCAAAAAGCAATCAGGAAACTGCCTTTATTGAAGAAATTATTTTGAACTTCAAAAACTTGGACACATCTGACATTGGAGACACGGAAAAATTGGAACACATAGTCAATCAACTTGGGGCAATTATTGACCAAGCATGGACAAAAAATGCCAAGAAATCAAAAATTTCCAAACATTGCAAGCAATGGTGGACAGAAAAATGTTGTCATTCTCTCAATAACTATAGAATGACAAGAAGTCTCAACAATTGGAAGAGTTTCAAAAAGGTAGTTAAGAACATCAAGAGATCCTTTTTTGACGCGAAAATTCAAGAAGTTACGAATAAAAGTTGTAGTCCTTGGGAACTGATGAATTGGATTAGTAGATGCAAACTTTCTGCCATTGAAGCTATCAAATATAATGATCATCTGTGCCTCTTCCCAGAAAGTCTATGGGACACACTTCATAGCACATTTAATACTGCCCTCAATTGCCAGATCGATCTCAACATCCTTAGCAAAATTGAACACAAAACCACTTTGCGATAGTACTCTTTCTCCAAGAAAGAATTCAATCAAGCAATCAGCAAGTGTAACAACTTGTTAGCACCTGGCCCTGACAAGTTAACATGGCGTCATTTGAAGTCCATCATCAAACAAGATGAATGCCTTGTCAACATCATCAACATCACTGACTCATGCATCAATCTAGGACATTGGCTGAATTACTTCAAGTATTTGTCTACTGTAATAATACCCAAACCTAACAAGATGATATATGATCAACCTAAATTATTTCATCCAATTGTCCTCCTTAATACCCTAGAGAAACTCATTAAAAAGGTCATTGTGGAAAGAATTCAATTTATAGTTGCAAGTAATGATTTTATCCACCTGAGTCAATTAGGTGGATTAAAATTCAAGTCTACCACTGATGCCAGTGTCGCCCTCACTCATATTATTCATTCAGGGTGGGTTAAAGGCAAAACGACAAGTACCCTTGCATTTGATATCTCACAATTTTTCCCATCACTCAACCACTGACTTCTCACTCTCATTCTTGAGAAGGTGGGTCTCGAGTCTAAAGTCTCATCTTTCTTTGTGAACTATTTAGTCAAGAGGAAAACAAGTTACTTATGAAATGACTTACCCTCTCCTAATTTTGAAGTCAATGTGGAAGTAGGCCAAGGGTCTGCACTTTCTCCTATTTTATCAGCTCTATATCTCTCCGTTTTTACACATTCTTGAAAAATGTCTTAAAAATCTTAAAATTCCAATTTCTATTCTTTTGTTTGTGGATGATGGTCTCATTATCACACAGAACAAATCCATAGACATTTCTAACTCTCATCTCTTTTGTAGTTATAATGTACTTTCAAAACTTCTTAACAGTTTTGGTCTTGTCATTGAACATGTGAAAACTGAAATTTTTCATTTCAACAGATCACATGGAGTCTTTAATCCTCCTTCATTAGACCTCTTGCCAATTGGGAGCCCTACTTTACATCCCAAGGATACTTGGAAGTACTTGGGCTTCATCTTCGACCAAAAACTAATGTTATAGTACGAGAGTGTAGATAGACTTGGACTAAGGTTAGGGTTAAGTATTATAATTATTAGTCTACAATGAAAGAGAGATAGGAGATAGGCACATGACCTGGAAGTCATGTGATAGAGTCTAGAGCAGTCTGCAAGGACTTAGGGTCTAGAAGGATCAGGAAGAGTCTAGAGAAGGAGTTAGGGTTAGGAGTGATGTTAAGGGACAATGGTTCCTCATGGTGCATACATGGTGTATGCATGTACAATGGAGATTAAGAGAATGACATAGGACAATGGAAGATATGACATCAGGGCACATGTAAAAAGCATGGTGGCCTTAAGGAAAATATATGTAGATGAGTAATAGGACATGAGGATGATGCATGGACATAAGGGCAGGTAATTATTGTTGTAGCATGGACCAGGAGCCTATAATATATATAGAGGATCAATATAGTGAGAGCTCCTTGTCGAGTTCTCTTATAATCCCTACTACTAGATAGCTAACTGTGAGCTTTGCTGAAGTAAGCATACTACAAGTGCCATTCCAGTAAGTGGTTGTTACAACAACTAATGTTTTATCAACATATTGACCACTACTCGAACAAAGCAATATCTATGGTCAAATGTATGAAGCTTTTGGGAAATTCGTCATAGGGAATCAACCCCATCCAAAAACGTCAACTGTATAGATGCTATGTTCTTCCTATAGCATTATACAGTTTTCAACTCTGGTTCTACAACAATGCTCCTATGTTGTACCACATGAAAATCTTGAACAAAATGCAGAGAAGAGGTGCTATCTGGATTTTAGAGGCATTCAAAACCTTGCCTACTAAAGGTATCGAAGCAATTGCTGGAATTATCCCTATTAAATTCCACTTTCAAAAACTCACAAGAAGATCTCAAATTCGACTCTTTGTGCTTCCTACCAATCACATCATAAGAGACCTGATGGATGACTCACCTAATTCATTTAAGAAACCCAACCCCTACTCAGTCAGATCTCTTACAAATTGACAAAAGAACATCGCCAAAGACCATTTAATCAACTTATACAATAAGGCCTATAGTATTTTCCCATCCTTTTCTCCTCTTAACCTAGAGTTTACTCTTGGTTTCTATCTAACTAACAATTTTTTGGATCATTTTTCTTTTAATTTAGTTAATAGAAAAGAAAAAGACAAAATACATGCTCAGGAACTCAACAAAATGGTTCTCCGAATCTCTTCTTCTCTATCCACAGCCTTAGTTGTAACTGATGTTAGCATCAAGAATGATATTGCTACATCTATATCTCACATACATTTAGCTGACCATTCTCTCATCAAAACAGTTCATCATGCAATGTTTATTACAAGCATGGAGGCAGAATTGTTTGCTATTAGATGTGGCATCAATCAAGCCTACATTAAAGAAGGAGTATCAAAAATTATTGTTGTCACCGATTCCATCAATGCTGTGAAGAAAATATTTGACAGTAAATCACATCCATACCAATCTCACACCATGGCCATTCTTAGCAAGCTATGTCGTTTCTTTGAAACTAATCAAGAAAATTCCATTGAATTCTGGGAATGTCCTAGTCATCTCAAATGGAGGTTTCATAATAAAGTCAACAAAGATTCCAAATCATTCAATCTGACTTTCTCTTTCCCATGCAAGATCCCTTGGGATTATTGCAAGAAAACTGATAGTGATGACATCATTAACCAATGGAAGATGACATTCCAAGCATCAGATGGAAAAGGAAAACACTTTCTTGATTTAATAGATAACAATTTCAATATTATCAAACCTGTGTATATAAAAGGAGGGCCTTGGCTACAAGTCTTTGACAATTCCAATTCACTATATGCTCGCACTATGAGAGCCATCACCAATCATGCCCCTATTGGAGAATATCGGCTAAGATTCTTCCCCAACGAAAACTTTAAATGTCCTTGTAACAACTATCCTATCAAGTCGAGAAGACACATTCTTCATAAATGTAGGAGATTCAATGGGTATTGGAATCCAAGAAGAGATTTATTGAATCATTTCACCATGTTCTTGATCACTAATCCTAACGCATTTGCATTTACAAACAATTAATGTATTCTATCAAGTGGAACTTGGTTTTCTATTTTCCTCTCTATTCTTTTCTTTTTGATTAGTTCCTTTTTATTTTCCTTTTTTTTTTCTCTTCTTTTCCTTTTAGATTTAGTCCTCCTGTTAGTCTGTTTCTTTTGTATGTAGCTACAAAGTAGCTACCACAGTCTGTCCTCATGCACCATGTAATAAATTGTTGATTTAAAAAAAAACATGTATTAAATATGTTATATGATATTATTCTTTCAGAATCATTTATGCTCTTCCATTGTAACATGTGATCATGTTACTATGACTTATGTGTGACAGACTGACTGTAATGTCACACATAACCCTAATCTTAAGTTCTAAAATAGAAAATAGTAGAAAAATAAAATAGAAGGAAATAAAAAATAAGAGAGAAAATAAGTAAAGTCCATTGCTTTCAGCTCTGACATCTTAATTCATTCTCTCCATCTGTCCATCTGTCTGTGAATAAAAAGCTGTTGATAACTTTGTTTCTATTCCCAATATTTCATTCAACTTCTTCATCAATTCTGTTACAAACTGAGGCTCTCTATCTGAAATCACACTTTCTAGCAACTCATGTAACTTCCACATATTGTTTCTAGACAATCTTACTAAATCTTCTGCTGTAATTTCTGTTGTTGCTATAAAATACAACATTTTCAAAAATCTATCACATATTACCAAAATTAAGTTATAATCTCTAGATACCAGTAACTTCATAATAAAGTCCACTGATATATGTTGCCACAGTTTTTTAGCATTATGTTCAGTCTCAGTTTTTCTACTGGCATCTCTATTCTATTTTTTATTCTTTGACACTGATTGCATTCTTTCATATATTGCTTCACATGATTAGTAACTTCTGGCCACCAATAATTTCTAGTGACCAGTTTTACCATCTTTTACTTCCTTCCATGTCCTGCTATTGGCATATTATAATGTAGCTGAATAATCTCTAGCCTTCAACTCTTATCCTTTGAAACATACACCTTTCTCTCTTTCAGCACTAACTTGTCTTCAATCTGCCACTCATTATTCCTCAATACTTTAACCTCTGTTTTCTTCATATTTTCTACCACCTTTACTATCTTATTATCTTTTATCTCTAATTTTTTAATTTTTTCAATGATTTCTTCTTTAGCTCTCTCAATTAATAACTGTATCTTTTCTATTGCTCTAATCCTTAACCACTCTTTTTTCAACATTACTTGATTTTTATTATCTCTCTTCACTCCTTCTATCCAATTTATTTGTTTCATACTCTTACCAGCTACATACTTTAAGGCAAAATCAAATCTTGACAAATATAAGCCCTATTTAGCCTGTCTTCAATTCAACTTTTGAGCTTTCATAAAATACTCTAAGTTTTTGTGATCAGTCCAAATTATGAACTGACTCTTGGTATCATCTAAGAAATGTCTTTATACCTCTAAACACCAAATAATCACTAACATCTCTTTATCATGAATTTTGTAATTTCTTTCAGCTTTATTCAATAACTTCAAGATATAAGCTACTAGCCTCCATTTCTCATCTTCATACTTCATTAATAACACTTCTCCTATAGCAAAACCTAATACATCTGCCTCTATTCTCATCTTCTTGTCCAAGTCTAGTATTACTAAGACTGGCTCTATTGTAAACCTCTTCTTCAACTCCTCAAATGCTCTCTGCTGTCTCCCTCTCCAATTCCACTTTATATCTTTTCTTGTTATCTTATGAAGGGATTTTGCCACTCTTACAAAATCTTTGACAAACTATCTATAATAGTTTGCCAATTCCAAAAACTTCTGTACATCCTTTACATTTCTTGGTACTAACCAATCTACCACTCTGAATCTTCTTTTTTTCCATCTTGACTTTATCTAGTCCTATTAAAAACCCAACCTCTCTGACCTTCTATACATATTTTTTTCTAGTTTTATAAATAAATTGTTTTCTGCTATTTTTCTCAGTAATTCCTCTACTATGTTATTATATTCCTTCTCTGTCTCTATTTCCACCATTACATCATTAATAAATGCTACCACATCTCCTGCCTCTATTATATCTCTAAGCAAGTCATTTATCATTGTCTGAAAAGTTACCAGTGAGTTTGTCAATCCAAAGAATATTACCATTGGCTCAAAGGCACCCTCTGGCATTGAGAATGCTGCTTTCCACTTA
>JAJOHK020001893.1:0-11277 GCA_022457215.2 Leucocoprinus gongylophorus
TGAAGAAGGATTTGCAAAGTAGCAATAAGAAAGGTGAGGAAGACAATAATAATAGCAAGAACAGAGATGAAGAGAGGTTCAAAGAAGAGACTAAGGAAAATTAGGAAGAAGTGTTAAGAAAAATTCTGTTATCAGTCTCCTATTAGAATTTTGGTTTTGGTTTTGTTTCTTAAATACTACTGAATACTATAAGTGAGATTTTTTCTTTGTCTATAACTGTATGAGTAATAAAAATTATGAGATGGTCAAAAAATAAAAATCAAATTGAAGTCTAAAAATTTGAAATTAAAAATCCCTATTAAAAGTATATAAAGACAGAAGATAAGATGTAGTAATATAATTAGAGCAAAAGAAGTGGACTGGGCTTGGTGGGATATATAATATGAAAATTAGATACCAATTTGGTAGCATGAGTAAACTCAGATGTAGTAATCCACTTGGATTTATCTTTGGTGTCTTCATACCTGTTATGATCTTAAACTTGGCTTAGATTACAACTTAGGCAAAGACTTGAGTAGAATATGGAATATGATCAATTAATAAAGTATAAGAATACAAGAAAGTATCTATAGCTATATATATTTAAAGACTATGAGAAGTATATATGTTGAAAGTGAGAAAATAAGTTATAATATATAAGGAGGTCTCTTTTACTATATAAGATACTAACTAATCATATATAAGAAAAAAGTAAGATATAGTATAAATAAGTTAGAGTTATAAAACAACTCTAATATATGCTTGTTATGACTTGAGTCTAAGAGTTAGAACAGAAGACTACTCTTATATTGAGTAATATAAGAGAACTTGATAAAGTTCCTAAGTACAAAATATCTACCCTACACTCCTTTAGCTCTATCCTAATGACCATGTGTTCATCTTAAGGTTGACATATGTTAACTATGCCATATAACATTATTATTTCTAGAACTTTCTATATTATTCTATCATGTTACATGAGTGTGTGACTGTGACTGTGACCTGTGACATCACATTTTGTCTTTTTTTTTTTTTTTTAAATCAACAATTTATTACATAGTACACATAGGTAGACCATGGTAGCTACTTTGTAGCTACATACAGAGGAAGCATACTAACAAGGGGAGAGAAGAGGAAAGAGAAGAGAAAAATGAAAGAAGAAAGAGAAGAACTAATCAAAGAGGAAGAAGAAAATAAAAGGGAAACCAAGATCTACTTGGCAAAATACACTACTTGTCTGTAAATGTGAAAGCATTAGGATTGGCAATCAAGAACATAATAAAATAGTTCAACAAATCTCTTCTAGAGTTCTAATACCTGTTGAATCTCCTACACTCATGAAGGATGTGTCTTCTCAATTCGATAGGATAGTCATTGCAAGGATATGTGAATTCCTCGCTAGGGAAAAATCTTAGCCGATATTCCCCAATGGGGGCATGATTGGTGATAGCTCTCGTAGCTCAAGCACATAGCGAGTTAGAGTGGCCAAATACTTGTAGCCAAAGACCATCTTTAGTGTAAGAGGGTTTGATAGTATTGAAATCATCATCTAAGAGGTCAAGAAAATATTTGCCTTTTCTGTCCAATGCTTGGAACATCATCTTCCACTGGCTGATGATATCATGACTGTCAGTTTTCTTGCAATAATCTCAGGAAATTCTGCAAGGATAAGTGGGCATTGGGTGGAACAATTTGGAGTCTTTGTCAACATCATGATGAAACCTCCATTTAAGGTGGCTTGGATATTCCCAAAATTCAATGGAGTTATCGCAGTTTGAGTTGAAGAAGCCCTACAACTCGCTGAGAATTGCTGCAGTATGAGATTGGAAAGGATGAGATTTGCTGTTGAATATTTTCTTTACAGTGTGAATGGAGTCCATTACAACGATGATCTTGAAGATGTTTTCTTTGGAGCAGGCCTGGTTAATACTGCATCTGATGGCAAACAATTTCGCCTCTGTGCTTGTTACAAATGCTGCATGATGTACTGTTTTGGTGAGTGGATGGTTTGCTATGTGAACATATGACATAGATGTAGCAATATCATTCTTGATGCTAGCATCTGTTATTATGAGGGCTGTGTGATGCGAAGAAGAGTTTCAAAGAACTATATCATCAAGTTCTTGAGCATGAACTTTATTTTTTTCTTTTTCTTTTTTATTAACTAAATTGAAAGAAAATCAATCAGAAAAATTGTCCATAATACAAGAACCAGGGAAAAATTCTGGGTTGAGAGGAGAAGAGAATGGGAAGATTCCATAGGCCTTATTGCAAGAGTTAATGAGGTGGTCTTTAGCTATGTTCTTTTGATGGTTTGATAGAGAACCAATAGTGTGCAGATTGGTATTGTTGGACAATAAAGGCAAATCATCCATTAGTTCTCTTAAGATGTGGTTGGTGGGGAGCTTGAAGGAGTGAATTTGTAATCTTCTAGCGATTTTTTGAAGGTAGAATCTTATAGGTATAATTCCAGTGATAGCTTCGATACCCTCTGATGGCGATGTTTTGAAAGCTCCTAAAATCCAAATGGCTGCTCTCCTCTGCATCTTATCCAGGATTCTCATATGGTACGACAAAGGGGCTTTATTGTAAAACCATAGTTGAAAGCCATATAGTGCTATAGGAAGAATGCAGCATCTGTATAGCAAACATTTTTGAAGAGGGTTGATGCCTCGAGATGAGTTTTCCAAAAGCTTCATGTACTTGACTGTTAAAATTGCTTTGTTTGAGTAGTGATCAATGTACTTGTAGAACATGAGTTTGCGGTCGAAGATGAAACCCAGGTATTTCCAAGTATCTTTGGGTTGTAAAATTGGTCCTCTGATTGGAGAAAGATCTAGAGGAGAAAGGTTAAAGAAACCCTGGGATCTGCTAAAGTGGATAACTTCAGTTTTCAAATGTTCAATGACAAGACCAAAACTGTCAAGTAATTTAGAAAGAACATTATAACTACAGAAGAGATGAGAGTTAGAAATGTCAAAAGATTTGTTCTGAGCAATAATGAGGCCATCATCTACAAATGAAAGAATAGAAATGGGAATTTTTAGATTTTTTAAACATTTTTCTAGAATATATAAAAACAGAGTGAGGTATAAAGCTGAAAGGATGGGAGAAAGGGCAGACCCTTGGCCTACTCCAACATTGACTTCAAACATAGGGGAAGAAAGGTCGTTCCACATATAGCTTGTTCTTCTCCTGACTAGGTAGTTCGCAAAGAAAGAGGTGACTTTAGAATCAAGGCCTGCCTTCTCAAGAATGAGAGTTAGGAGTTTGTGGTTTAGTGACGGGAAGAATTGCAATATGCCGAATGCAAGAGAACTTGTCAATTTTCCTTTGGCCCATCCTGATTGAACAATATGAGTGAGAACTATGCCGGCGTCTGTGGTAGACTTGAATTTTAATCCACCTAGTTGACTCGGGTAGATAAAATCATTACTTGCGACCATGAATTAGAGTCTTTCTGCAACTACTTTCTCAATGAGTTTACCTAGTGTATTGAGGAGAATGATAGGTCGAAATGCTTTTGGCTGATCATACAAAGTCTTGTTGGGTTTGGGTATAATTATCGTGGAAGAAACCTTGAAGTATTCTGGCCAAAACCCTAAATTGATGCATGAATCTGCAATGTTGATTATGTTGGTAAGACAGGTGTCTTGATTAACAATGAATTTCAAATGGTGCCATATTAGCTTGTCTAGGCCTGGCACTGATACATTACTACATTTGCTGATTGCTGATTTGAATTCTTCTTTAGAGAACGGACTCCACTGTTGAGAGGGTTTGTACTCTACTTCATTGAGGATGTTGAGATTGATCTGATGATTTAGAGCAGTATTGAAAGTACTGTGAAGAGCATTCTATAAGCTCTCAGGAGAAAGGCATGGATGGCCATTGTGATTAATGGCCTCAATGGCAGGAAGATTCCGTCTCTTAATCCAGTTCATCAGCTCTCATGAACCATGACTATTGTTTGCAATTTCTTGAATTTTATTGTCGAAAAAAGATTTCTTGACGTCTTTAACTATCTTCTTGAATTTCTTCTAGTTTTTGAGACTCCTTGATGCTCTGTAATTGTTGAGAGAACGACTACATTCTTCTGTCCACCATTGTTTGGAATGCTTGGAGATTTTTGATTTCTTGGCATTTTTTGTCCAAGCTTGGTCAATAATTGTTCCAAGTTGGTTGACTACTTGTTCCAATTTTTCAGTGTTCTCAATGTTAGACATGTCCATGTTTTTGAAGTTCAAAATGATTCTTCAATGAATGCAGATTCTTGGTCACTTTTTGGGGCCAGAGATAGTTTTGATATTTGGATAATCTCTTTGAAGATAGGGATATCGATGGAGAGAGGAGTGTGATCTGAGGATAACCAAGAATCGGAGAGGATTGAGTGTTGGTTGAGTTCCGATGATCCATATCGTAGGAACATGAGGTTAATCATGGAGTTAGACTCTCCTGCCATATCAGAGTACCTAGTTGGACAGGGGTTAGTCAGAGTAGATAGTACAAGATTAAAAGAATCTGCTATAATAATTAAATCGTCACTAATAGAAGAATGGAATGGAAAAGACGAATTTCATAAACTGTCTCTAATGTTAAAGTCACCTGTCATAAGAACAATATTGTTGATGTTAGCTTTAGTATCCTTTAGATACTTTAAAGCTGTATGTGATGAATCAAAATAAATGTTCATGATATAATAGCATACATTGTTATTGAAAAAGGAAATGAGACTGATGTCCCTATGATTAATAATGTCTTTGTGAAAAAGAAAGTATAGAGAAGAAAGACATATGTTGACATAGGCAATGACTCTAGGGAAGTCCTTCTTGTCCAATGGGATTCTAGCGAAAGAAATCCAGTTGTGATGGTGGCTAGTGCCCATGAGAGGTTCACCATTGCTATTTGAAGTGCTAGGTATTTTTCGGATTTCAGACCACGGAGGTTCTTGAATTAAGATGATATCAAAATAATTTAAAGTTTTGAGGAGGGTATTGACTATGAGGGAGTTCTTGCGAACGTTTTGTGAAAAAATTTTGAGGTTTTTCACAATCATTGATGAGCTAAGCCATTCTCTTCAGAAAAAATCAATTTGGATCTGTTTTCACGGATCTCAGTATACTTCCTCTGATACCATTCCCTATTAAACCTATGTCTCAAAAATGGACATTGATTGGAGTCTGCTTGGTGATCTCCTTAGCAATTCAAGCACTTGGACGTATAGGGACATGATTCTCCTTTTCTTATTTCTAATCTTGGTGGATTGATCTTGGCATTCACTTTGCAGTACCAGCCAAATTCCCGATGGTGTTTAGATTTGTACAGCCCATTGCATTTGACACATTTTGAACCTTGGATTCTGCATGAGAATGTTGCATGACCCCACCTCCAGCAATTTTTACACTGCAGTACGGCAGGGTTCATGTTGACTCCCCAGATAGTTGCAATATAGCTTCTGATATTGAAACATCTGTTAATTAGCATCTTGGCATTACTTCTGCTCTGGACGTCCCAAATATTTATCCAAACAATCGACATGTCAGATTTCGGTGAGATCTTTATTACTCTTGGTTTTGATGCGAGAGAAATGTTGTCGAAGATGTGATTCTGCTTGAGAATCATTTCAATATCATTCAATGTAAGCTTATCCTGAGAATTTGTATGGGGGAAGAACGGGATACCAATGATCTTTAGGTAGGATTTGGACTTGGGGAGACAAGATTCATCCACCTGAAGGGAGTTAATGTTGTTGGAATTTTTGATGTATTGATTGATGATTGACATGTTGGATTGCTGCGAAACTTTATTAGTGATGATAGTGACATCTGTAGGATCAGATCAAATGTAGTCAACTAGAACATCCAATTTAGTATTGCACAAAAGCCTGTTTATATTAGCTACATGAAGAGATGAATTCTTCATGAAAGTATTGACATTTTTCCTACTCATAAGGATAATTACCTGCTTTCTAGATGGGCCTTTGATCGTCATCTTGATACATGGCTTTGGTTTGCTCTGGCCATTGACAATATTATTTATCTGGTCAACCTTTTTGGCACTGAGAGATGGGAAAGTTTCCTTAATTTTCAGTACTTCTGATATGTTGATGGATAGTTTGGAGGCCTAAGTGTATGACTTGCCAGAGCTATTGTTCTTGTCTTGGTCCTTGTTTTCAACTGTTGATTGCTTGGAGTAGAAGTACTTGGAAATAACATTGGCTTCCTTCCTAGTTTTGGCCAGGAGAGGGTGGCGGCGGGACTTTGTTGATGGTAACCGGAACTGGTTTGGCTATATTCTTCTTGTTACTATTGTTAGAGGGAGTAGTTCTCGGAGTGAATTTCGAGGAAATCTTAGCCCTGAGAGTATTAGATTTTTGATCAGTATACAGGGAGTCCCATTTGGTCTCATAAACTAAAGAGATAAAATTCCAGATGGCATCACCCATGCCATTGAAATTGTTGAGCTTGTTAACCATACTGCCATTTACCTGTTTATTCTTAATGTATTTAGCCAAGAAATTGAGGATAACCTTGATGTTCTTAGCATCTGATGCGAAGTGTTCAATAGACCTATAAAGTGAGATGGGGTGGAATAATCCACTCCATAGTTCTAGTTCGGTTGGAGTCTGTGTGTTATAAGCCAGTTAGATATTGATTATACTTTCCTTATGGGATATGTGTGTAGAGGGGGCTCTGTTACAACTACTCATAGGCCTTGTGGTTTTCTGATGGTCAGCTGTCATACTAACCCGCAATGCTTTCTCTTGTTCTGTCTCATAGAACAGCTTAGGACTCGGTTTGCCCACTGTTGAATTGCAATTCATGTTGATATCCATTCTGTCGTGATATAGAGTTGACTGACTAGAGAATACCATCGAAGATTCTCTAGAAAGATTTGCAGCAGAGACGGGGTTTCTCCCTCTTATCTCAAAATCAAATGCAGGTACTTGTCCTATTGGAATGTTCATCCCTATGTTATTTACAAAGGACACAGCTGGTAACAAAGTATTGATGTTTGTGAAACTTGTAGTTGGAGGGCTGAAGGTTGAAGAAGTAATGAATTTATTCACTATATTTCTAATAGGTGCTACCATGTAAGATGGTGGTAAGAGGAAAAGAAGCATGATCACATTTTGTCTTCTTTGTTTATGTTTAAATAAAGAAAAAGAAATTCAAAATAAAATAAAGAAACCTAAAAGAGAAGAAAAATAAAATGAAACCAAGTCTATTGTTTACAACTCTGACAATACTGTTCATATGATAACTATTTATAGAGCATAAGATATTGATTGTAACAATATTCTCTTTTTAACATTAATGTTCTCATAAACTGGTTCAAAAATACTAAATCTCCAACTATATATAAAGTGACCAGTTTCTTGGTTAATATAATAATGATTTCTCCTTATAATATTAGAGTAATGAAATAGGGTTCATGTAGCGGTCTTCTAGTGTACATTTCAATTGAAAATTCTTGCCTAGTTGTATCCATATTATATTTTTGTTTTATGAATTCAGCAATAATTTCTTTCTAATATTGTTTGTTTTGTTCTCTATTATATCAGAGAGTTTTGTAGTATAATAGTAGATAAAATAGTATAGTCTTTATTGATGACTATAAGGTTTTCATAACCTTTTCCAAGTTGTTGACTTTATCTTGTATAAACTTGGATTCTGGAGTTTTTGGCCTTTTGTTTTTAGATATTATATTATATAGCTTGTACAAGAGTACTTTTTTATCTTGAATGATACCTTCTCATTGTTTTCTTTTATCTAGACTTGTTGATTCTATAAGTTTCTCATTTTTATCTTGGTATGCCTCTTGAATTTGAATATGATATATTTGTCTCTCTATATCTCCATGTATGATTCCTTATAATTTATTGGCTATATTATATATATCTCTTCTGATTTGTTCTTTGTATATCTTGCTAGCTTGCAACAATGTGGTTTCAATATCTACTAGTCTAATATTTACTATATTTGCCAGTTTGATTAGGTTTTATACTTGTAACTGTAAGTTTGCTATTCTTTTTGTCAAAGTTAAAAGTGGTGAACTTTAATTATTTTCTTTTTCTTTTTGATTTATTTTCCTTTATTCTATTTTTAGAAACTAGGATTAGTGTTAAGGTAATAAGATCATGCTGTCACACAGCAGGTTACATCAGATAACATGGTCACAAATCATGAGATATATAGAAGGAGGTAGAAGATTCTGGAAAGATGACATCATACAACATGTACAACACATGTTAACCTTGAGGTATATACATAGCTGTTTAGGATAGGGTAGAAATAGCTAGCATGGACCATGAGTCCTAGGTATATATGGTATATGATCTTGTACAGAGTTCTCTATTGAGTTCTCTTGTGTTAACCCTAATACAAGGTTCACTTTCTTAACCAACTCTAAGGTTTTGAATTTGTAACATTTTCTAGTTCTCAAATTATATAGTGATATTTCTTCATTCAATCTTTTCTTTCTTGATTCAATGTTATAATAAGATTTATGTTGTTGATGGTATGAGATATGTATGAGTTAGGTAAGGTGGGTGCAGTGAAGAATTGCTAAGCCATTTGAGTAGATTTCTTGATGTTTATAAAACTTAAGATGTTGAATTGAGGTTTTATTCTTCTCTTTTATAGGTTTCAACTCAAAATTCTTGTCTAATAGTCTTCAATCACTTCCCTAGCATATATTAATACTGTTTTAGAAACCCATTAGTCATGTTCATTTCCATATTCTTTTTAGTATACTAAAAATTACATACTGTATCCTTGTTTTTTGTAATTCTGTAATTCTTCTACTTCATACTCCTTTTCTTCATTAATAATATCTAGTGGTGGTACTGAATCCATGCATTGTTTCTTGCATTGTGGTTCACTGCATTATATCAGCAGGTCTTCATTGAACATATTGTAAATTGCCTATCCTTTTGATAACTCTAGCTAAAATGCTCTTTGACTAATATCTTTTGTGATTCTAAAAGGCTTGTATTTTCTCTAGTCTAGCTTTTTTAAGGGTCAATTTGACTGAATATTCTTAGCCTCCAACCATATGTTGCCACCTACCTTCAGTTCTTGTAGATTTCATCTTTTCTTGTCAAATTGCTTCTTCATAGCTTCTTTTTCCATTTCCATTGATTTCTTTGCTTCTTCCTAACTTTTCTGTAGTCCCTTTAGGAAGTCTTTCAGTTTTGGTAATTATGTTTTTATAGTCAGGTCTCCTTTTCATAGATATCTTACAAAGTTTAATTTAAATGGAGTATATTCTGTTGCTACATGTTTCTTATTGTTATACTGGAATTACACTACTGATAGCAATTCTGTCCAATAGTCTTGCTGATAGTTCACATAATGTCACAAAAATGCTTTGACTTGGTTAATTCATTCTATTTGTCTATCTATTTGAGAGTGGTATACTATAAACAATATTCTTTTTGTCCCTAATGCTTTTGTCAAGTTCTTTATGAATTTTAATGCAAATTGAGATCTTTTATCACTGAGAATCTTCCATAGTACTCCATGGAATTTCCAGATTTTATCTCAATAAATTTGACAACATCTCCTAATGATACTATTATAGTTGTTGCTTTGAGCCTGATCATCTTGGTAAATTAATTCACAATAACTACTATAGTATCTTTATCATTTGATTTTGGAAGTGGTCCAATAATGTCAATATTGATTTCCTACTATGATTCTTCTGGTATTTCCAGTGAGTAGAGCTCTTTAGCCTTTTTCATATATTGTACTTTATTATATTAGCATTTTGTACATTCTTGAACATATTTCTTAACATTGCCTTTTATTCCTAGCCACTAGTAATTCCTCTTGATCAACTCAAGCATCCTTTGTTGTTCTGGGTGTCTTATATCTGCTACTATTATTTGGAATATAAATCCTTCTTTTAATTTCTTCTAATAATGTAGTTTCTTTTACTACTTGGTTTTTCCTGTAATCTTGTTCTTTAACTTTTTAAATGCCTTCTAGTGTTTGTCCTCCCATTTCCACTCTTTCTTTTCTTTGAGTTCATTAAGAGGTTTTGCTATATGACTGAAGTTCTTGATAAATTATTGATAAAAATGCTATTTATTATCCTTTGAAATATCTCTGGTAAGTTGTACAGTCTGAAATACATAACTTTGGGTTTGAAAAGTTCTTTGTTAATCAAGAATGCTATCTTCCATTTTTCTTCTTCTTTGATTTGTATATTGTTATAATCCCAGATTAAATTAAGCTTGTTGAAGTATTTTGCCTCTTTAAGCTTGTCAATTACTTCTCTAATTAAGAATAATAGTTTTTTGTCCTTTATCATGTACTGGTTTAATTTCCTGTAGTCTTGTACCAATTGTAAAGATTTATCCTTCTTTGGAATATAGAAATATGATGCCATGTATCTTGAACTTAATTCTACTATTAACCCTGTTTTAAGTTGTTCATCTAGCTATTGGTTTAAAGCTTTATCTTTCTTTATTGTCATTATATAAGCCTTAGCATTTAGTTTCTTGGGTGTGTCTTCTATTAGGTTGATTTCATGATCTTATTCTCTGTATTCTGGTAATTTCTCAAACTTCTTCTTGTTGAACAAATGTGTAAATGGTCAAATATACTCTAGAAGATCCTCTGGATTTGTTAGATCCAGTTTCTTTCCTATCTCCTGTTGTTCTTTATCCTAGTTATCTTGATGTTATATCATATATTCTTTTGGGCATCTTATAAATCATATAGTTTCTATGTTCTAGCTTACTTCTGGGTTGGGTTTAACCAACCAGTCATATCCCAAAAATATGTCTGTACTATTTAAATCTGTAACTACTATATCAATATGTTCTTTATATCTGTTGATATCAACTTTTAGTGGCACAAATTGTGTAACTTCTCCAATTTTGGTTCTATCTGTATTGAAAACCTTAAATGACCTGTCTATAGGTTCTGTTTTGATTTTTTCTTCCTTTACTAGTTGTTTGTTGATTTCTATATGGGTATATTCTGAGTTTACTGGTGCTTGTAATTGTAGTTTCTTTCTATTTGCTGTTTTAATGTTTGTACACATATTTAATTTCTTTTCTTGGTTATTTCATTGATTTAAAATAACATATCAATTTTGAGAATTACTATATACAGAGATTCTTCATATCATGCCTACTCTGAATCTCCAACAAAACCCTTCTATTTGTTGTCTTCTTTGTCTGATTCTTCCTAAATGCTTCTGTTTTTCATCTTTTATCCTAATCTACAGTTCTTTGCAATGTGTTCTACTTTATTATATTTATAACACTTTCTTGTTTCTCTTTCT
>JAJOHK020001894.1:0-11265 GCA_022457215.2 Leucocoprinus gongylophorus
TTAACTTAATTACTTCTACAGCTTTAGACTTTTTATACAGAAAAGCAATATTGCAATAGAAGGAATAGTGATCAAGAAATATAATCACCTACTTGTACTTTGAATAAGATAAGATGGAAAGCTTAAGAAAATCTGAGTGAATTAATTCTAGAGGCTCACTAAAGTAAACAAGATTTTCAAAGAAACTGTATTAGTACATCTTTCAAGAGTACAACTATAACAGATATATTTCTATGTTGGGAAATAGATCTTCTTTATATCTTTAACATTATCAGGAACATAATATATTACTTCATTAGATACATGTCTAAAACAATAATACAAAGTCTCAAAGTCAAGATGTTTTGTTGTAAAACTCACAGTATCAGAGTAAAAATAGTGAACTTTATTTATTCCATTTCTTTTCTCATTTTTATTTTCATTTCTATTTATTTTCTTATTTTTGAACTTAGAGTTAGAGATTAGTATGATGTCATATGTGACTATTACAAATAGCTATAAAATATGATACAGTGTCATATATTTATCACAAGTTACAAGTTACAAGATCACATATCACATAAAAGAACATAAAATATTCCAGAACAATGATGTCATACAACATGTTTACTATATATTAATCTTATAGATTATATAGTCTTTAGAATAGGTTAAATAAGGTCTTGCATAGACCAACTAGCTAGTATATATAAGATAAACACTTTGTACTTAGAACTCTATTAAGTTCTCTTGTGTTAACCTTAATACAAGGTTTTTTCAACTTCACTCTATAAGTCTTAAATCATAACATACAGGATTAGAGATATTATACAAGTCCTTACAATTTGAATATTGCTCCAAAGGTTAGGAGTTGCCAATAAAATAGCATTATCAGACTTATTGCAAAAAGTAGAACTACTTTTATTGTTTTTGACTCTCAATTTAGATTGAAGAATTTGTCTAATAGAAAGAAGATATATCTGTATACTAGGAATATAATATACTGGCCATAGTTTTAATATAGCAATCTTAGTAGTTTCTTTCTCAGGATCAAAGATTTCATGTTCAATTAAAATAGTGCCAGAAACAACTATAAATAATGGTACTTTTAGATTTGCAGTTTTAATTTGACTATAATTACTTAAAGTTATATCAACAAAGTCAGACTCAAATAAAGTAAAGTGGGCAGAGACATCTGAATTTAAGAACTATTCATCTTTATAAAAGCTACCATGATGTTATGGTGCACTTGGACACTAACAATTTATTTTAATTTTTTTCTTTTATTTATTTTTCTTAATTTGATTTTTTTAATTTTCTTTTCTTTTGGACAATAAAGAGGCATGTGACTGCAGTCACATAATATATCACATGATGTGATATCATAAGATCTAGAATAAAGTAGAAGGAACTAGAACAAATGACATTAGAAAGCATGTTTATCTTGTAGTAATGGTATGGTAAACTTATTGACAATATGTAGACTTTAGGAAAGGCTTATTTATTGCTAGCACAGACCAACTATATATCATATAAATAATGTAGGAATATATTGAGAACTTCTTGTTAAGTTCTCTTGTGATCTCTGTAAGATACTTTCTATTAAGTTTACCTTAGTAATGCTATTAGTCTTTGTAACTGGTGGTTGTCACAATACATAAAGTGCTTTCTTGCTCTTATATAAGAAACATAGCATCTTTTTATATTTAGAGAGATTTACAGTAATAAGCAAGTTAGGTAAGATACATTTATTTTGATTTGGAGCTATGTATAAATAATTAATTTCTTTAAAATTACAAAGTTTTTCATTGTAACCATTACATTAGTATAGGTAATTATATTATCACATTTAAGAATAGTTTGTATAGATTGGATAAACTAAGTCAAAGAATTTAATGAATTATTAATTTCTATGAAAAAAGGAAAATTGCAATTATTCCTATAAAGTCTTATATAACAAACTTAGTAATCTAAGAAGCAGAATGTTATAACTTAAGTCTTAGAGTAAAGGCAAAAGACTACTTTTATATTGAGTAACACAAAAGAACTCAATAAAGTTCCAAGTACAAACTAGTCTACCTTATATACTATAGATCTTGGTCTGTATATATACTATCACTAACTTACTCTAAAGTACATGTGCTTGCCATGCTATATGACATCATTTGTTTTAGAATCTTCTAAAACCTTCTCTATATTACATGATTATGTGATCATGACTATGACATATGTCACACTTTCATCTAAGTCCAAAATAAAGAAAAGAAACTCAAAATATAAAATAAAGAAAAATAAAAATAAAATAAAATCAAGCTTATCATTCACAACTCTGACACAGAGTTCTGATTACTGAAGATTTGAAACATGATTGCTCTCTCATAGTTAGCAAAGACTAATACTAAGCTAAGTATCTGTTAGAATTAAAGATAATGGACTCTATTTTATAAGTTAGCATGATGTCACAAGTCACAGTCACACAGTCATATGATCATATGTCATGAGGGAATATGATAAAAGCTTCCAAAAAGAAATAATATTACTATAATGTGTTTGATATATATTGATCTTAAGAATAACACATAGTCTTTAGGGTAGGTCAATGGTACTATAGTATGGACCAGTAACTTAGTATATATAAGATAGACAGTTTTGTATTAGGAACTCTATCAAGTTATCTTGTGATTACCCAATCCAAGGTTTATTCTTTTGACTAACTCTAAAGTCTTAAGTTTTAACAATATCCTCATGAGATTTTCATATGCCAAGTCTATCCATCCAGAATATATATTCCCATGATGATACTATCTTATCAACATCTAATCTAAAAGCTCACCTTCTATGGTAGCTATTTTTCTTGCAACATGCCTATATAGTGGTAATATAACAATCTGGAGATTCTATCTTCTATAATGGGGATACTCCTATCTAACTCAGTCTTTCATGGCAAAGTCATACTCCTATCAGTATCTCAACACTGAAATCTCTGCTTGGGGTTAATAAGAGCCATATTACTAAAACTTTGAGTGTTATAAGATGATAAAGTGTGGACAGACTTTAGTAAGGACAGATATAGAATAGTATTATTATTAGTCTACAACAGGAGAAGGTCACATGACTAGAAAGTCACATGACATTATATCATAGGGCCTAGAGTAGTCTGGAAGGGTCTATAAGGCTAGAAGAGCCTAAATGATGACAACAGAGATGTAACGACCTTAAGCTTGAGCTCAGGTTGCACTTAGGCAAAGACTTGAGGAAGTGTAAGGGATTGAATAGAAATGGTAAAGCGTAAGGATACAGGAATGTATCTACGCTATATATATGTAATTAGAGTAAGTCCATGACAAATCCATGATGTAATAGACATGAGGATACAACAAGGAGAAAATGAGGACTAGGTCAGGATATCATACCTACCACATGAGGCACTGATTGAGACTACTACGGCACAGCTGATCATTGTTGTCATACCCTTTACCCAAGTCCATGTTGACTCCAGGAGGCGTTGATCGTAACAATACCTCCTTTTCAGGTTTCATGTCCCCATGAACTAGACCAAAACTTCCAATTCTCCTACCACGTGCATAGCCACTATCTTTTTGCTAGGGCCTATGATGATTTGATCCTTGTTATTGATGGCAATGAAGTAGGGTTCATGTGGTGGACCTCCTTGGAACATATGGATTTGATATCCATTTCTTGCTGTTTTGGTATTATGTTTCTTGTCCAAGAATGCGGTCACCACTTCTTTCCAAAATGTAGGATCCTGCTCTCCTCTGGATTTGAGGGTTTGGTAGTGTGGTGGTAGTTTGAATAGCCTGGTTTGTGATGGTGTTCATACGAATTTCATATGTCTGAATAGATGTTCGACCTCGTCCATTACGAAACTTGTACTTGAGGATGATGTTGTCGTGGACACCTCATAGGGTTTGACTAGTATCACTTCTTCATCTTCAACTCTTCCCTTCTCTTCTCTGATTTCCTCTCTGATATATAACTCCTGGATTTCTCAAATGTTTTCTTCCACATACTCGTTTCCTTTTCCTTTGTACTGGTCCAATTCATCCGCCAACATTCGTTGTATCTCCAATGCTCGATCGTCTATGTCACTTTGTATCAGATATCGTAGGTCTTCTGCAATCTGAGTTATGTTTGTGGCGTTTATGGTATGATTGTTGATGCTGGCCAATAGAATCATTCCCTCCATTTCCATGACTGTTGTGCTCGTCTCTTCTGCTATCTTCTTCATGTCCTTCAGCATTCTTTATACATCAATCATCGCCTCTATCCCCTTCAATGTTTTGTGGTACAATCTTGACCAGTCTTCTCGCTCTCTCTTCATCACTTGGGCTTGATCCATATTGTTAAGTTTCCTTGAGATGTAGGGGTTAGGGGAAGTGGGTGCCGTAACAAAGGTGTTGTTGATGTTGTTGGTGGGGAAAGACATTTGTAAAGTTGCTTTAGAATTTGAGTGATTTCTTTGGCTGTCGAAATGGGTTTTTTACCCCCTCTCTTTATAGGTTTCGACTCAAATACCTCATCCAATAGTCTTCAACTGCCTGTTTTGCATGTGGTAACCCTGTTTCTGCTATCCACTGATCGTGTTCATCTCCATATCCTTTCCAGTGCACCAAGTATTGTGTTCCCCATCCTCGTTTCCTGTGCTTCTATACTTCTTCTACTTCATACTCTTCTTCCTCATTGATAATTGTTGGTGGTGGTGCTGGTTCTTTGTGTTGTCCTTTGAACTTCGGCTCCACACATTGTGTCAGAAGATCCTCATTGAAGACGTTATGAATCATCCAGCTTTCCGGAAGTTCCAGTTGAAATGCTCCCAAACCAATGTCCTTTGAGATTCTAAAAGGCCTGTATCTTTTGTTATCTAGCTTCTTTGAGGGTCAGTTTGACTGGATATTTTTGTTTTCCAGCCACACATGTTCACCAACCTTCAGGCCTTGAGGGTTTCTTCTCTTTTTGTTGAACTGCTGTTTCATGTTCTTCTGGGTTTCTTCTATTGCTTATGCCACATGCTTCCAGTTTTCCTGTAACTTCTTCACGAATTCTTCCACTCGTGGCAACTCCATTTGTACCATAAGGTCCCCTTTCCACGGGTGTCTTCCAAAGTTTAGTTCGAATGGTGTCCTACCTGTCGCCGCATGTTTCTTGTCATTGTATGCAAATTCTGCCATAGCCAACCATTCTGTCCAATTGTCCTGTTTGTAGTTCACGTAGTGTCGTAAAAATGTTCCTATTTCCTGGTTGATTCTTTCTGTTTGTCCATCGGTTTGAGGATGATACGCCATAGACAATTTCCTCTTTGTTCCCAGTACTTTAGTAAGGTCTTCCATGAATTTCAATGCAAACTGTGGTCCTCGATTGCTGAGAATCTTGTGAATCGATCCACGATTACCACTATGGCGTCTATTCCGTTTGACCTTGGTAGTGGCCCTATCATATCGATACTGATATCCTGCCATAGTCCTTTTGGAATTTCCAATGGATGTAGTTCTCCTGCCTTCCTTTGATGTTGTACTTTGTTCTGTTGACATTTGACACATCCTTGGACGTATTTCTTGATATCTTCTTTAAGTCCTGGCCACCAGTATGTTCTCTTGATCAACTCTTGCATTCGATGTTGTCCGGGGTGTCCTACATCTGTGGGATCATGGTGTTCTCTCAGAATTTCTTCTTTGAGATCCTTGTTGTTCGGGACGTATATCCTTCCTTCTATGTAAACCACTTCATCTTCTTCCCATGTTAGTCCATCCTTCTTTTCCAATGCTTGGACCACCTCCTTCTCTCTTGTGTTATTTTTTCGAATCTTCCTGAGTATATCGTCTTCCTCTGGTTTCACTTTTCGTCCCAACATCGTGATCTTGGCTGTTGTTTTCCTTGCCCATATTTCGTTCTTGAGTAGTTGTACATCTTTGTTATCCTCTTTTGTGTTGACTTGATCCTTCCTGGATAGTATATCTGCCTTGGTGTTCGTCTTCCCTGGTATATGTTTTAACTTGAAATCGTAGTCTTGCAATTTCAGATACCACCGAGCTTGTCGTCCATTTAACTTGTGTGGTTCCCTGAAATATTTGAGATTTTTGTGGTCCGTCCAGACTTCAAAGGGTTCTGCTGCATCCAACAGATATTGTCTCCACTTTGCAAGTGCTTCTACTATTGCTAGTAGTTCTTTGTCGTAGATCTCGTAGTTTCGTTCCGCTGCTTGCATCGTTCTTGACAAGAAGGCTATTGGTTTCCATTTTCCATCCTGCTCTTGAGATAGTACTCCTCCTATAGCGTGTCCTGATGCATCTGTTTCCACTCTGAACTTTCCCTCTCTCTTTGGTAAAGAAAGCACCGGTTGACTCGTAATCTTTTCTTTAAGTTCTTCAAATGCTTCTTGATGTTCTTGTTCCCATTTCCATTCTTTCTTGCCCTTCAATTCGTTCAATGGTCTTGCTGTGTGGCTGAAATTGTGGATGAATCGTTGATAGAAATTGGCGAATCCTAGGAAGCTTTCCACGTCCTTGATTTTCGTTGGGGTTTTCCATTCCTTGACTGCTTTGATCTTTTCTTGCTCCATCTTGACTTGACCCTTGCCAACTATTACCCCTAGAATAGAGATTTCCTCCATGTTAAAGTCGCATTTTGATCATTTGAAGCATAAATTGTGTTTCTTGGCTATCTTCAGGAATCGAATCGTTCATTCTTCCAGTTCTTCCATTGTCCTTGCCGGAATGACAAAGTCATCCATATAATTGGCCAACACTCCTTCATGAAGTAGTTCTCGGAAAATACTGTTCATTATCCTTTGAAAGGTTCCTGGTGAATTGCATAGTCCGAAGTACATCACTTGGGGTTTGAATAATCCCTTGTTTGTAAGGAAAGCCGCTTTCCATTCGTCGCCTTCTTTGATCCGTACATTGTTATATCCCCAAATTAAATCCAACTTGTTGAAATATTTGGCTTCCTTGAGTTTGTCAATGACTTCTCCGATTAATGGTAGTGGTGTCTTGTCTTTTATCGTGACTTGGTTCAACTTTCTGTAGTCTTGAACCAATCGTAGCAAACCATCTTTCTTTGGAATGTAAAAACAGGGTGCCGCATATCGCGATTTGGATTCTATGATGAGTCCCGCCTTGAGTTGTTCATCAAGCCATTGATTCAAGGCTTCCTCTTCCTTGAGTGTCATTGCGTAGGCCTTTGTGTTTAATTTCCTTGGAGCTTCTTCCATTAGATTGATTTCGTGATCCCATTCTCTTCGTTCTGGTAGCTTTTCGAATTTCTTCTTGTTGAATAAATGGGTGAAAGGTCGAATGTACTCTGGTAAGTCCTCCGGATTTGTTTTGTCTGGTTCCTTTCCAACTTCGCCATTGTCCTGTTCTGTCTTGTCCATTGCCATTTCCTTTGTCCATCTAGAGTTGAACCGTATATCTTTATGCGTCATGGTACAATTTCCTGGACATCTTGTGAACTTGATGATGCCGTTCTTCCAGTTGACTTCAGGGTTGTGTTTAACCAGCCAATTGTGTCCTAAAAACATGTCCGTTCCGTCGAGATCCATCACTGCTGCTTCTAGGGTTTCTTTGTGGCCATTGATTTCTACCTCTAGAGGCGCCACCTTGGTCACCTCTCCATTCTTTGTTCCATCTGCGTTGAATACTTCAAAAGAGAAGTCAATCTTCTTGGTCTGAATTCTCTTGTCCTTGACCAGTCGTTTGTCGATTCCTGTATGGGTACATCCGGAGTCTACTAATGCTTTGACTTTGAGATTCTTGCCGTTCCTTGTCTTGACTTGTGCTTGCATGTTTAATTCCCTTTTTCCTTCGCTAGCTCTGTGATTCAGAATAATATATTTGTTCTGGAAATTTACATGGGAGATCTCTTGTACCGTGCCTACTCGAGATCTTTGCCAAAACCCTTCTCTTCTTCCTTGTTGTCTTCATCATCTGATTCCTCCTGAACCTTCCTCTTCTTCATTATCTGCTTTCCTTTGCAGTCTTTGGCAATATGCTCTTTCTTGTCGCATTTAAAACACGTTTGTGTTTCCCATTCCCTTTTCTCTGCTCGGCATTCCTTTTCCATGTGCCCATATTTGTTGTAATTGAAGCATTTAGGCTTCCCATCCTTGAAATTGTCGTTGGACTTCCCAATGTCCATAGGTTGTCCTCTACCACCATAGGTAGTTCCTGTTCCTGTCTTGTAGTTGTGTCTTCCCTCTGTGGATTCGTATCCTTGTCCCACTGATATAATTGCCACTTTCCACTCCTTGAGTGTCTCTGGCATCGCTATGGGTGAATAACCCAGTATTGTTTTGATTATATCTTGTCGTACGTTCTTCTTCAATAAAAAGATGGCGTGCAGCTTATCTGTGTCAGCCTTCGTGGCTAGTACTTCGAATTCGATCATGAAGTCTGCTGTGTTTCTTTTGTCTTGCTTGAAGGTCTCGATCTTCCACTCGGTGTCCACTGCTTTGGACTTATTGCTGAACGTTGTTTTGAATTCTTTCACAAATTCGTCCCAATCCTGGGTGTCATTGTCTTTGTTGAACTCGTTGAGTTTCTTTTGTGCGTATATTCCTGCTACACCTCCTCTGAGGCGAGCTAGGATTGCTGTGATCCTATCTTCCGTTCTGTTGACTCTGTTGCTTTTGAGGAATAATCTGATTCCTCTCCACCAGTCTTCAAATTTAGACCGGTCTCCATCGAACCATCCTGGGTCTGGTACCATACTCTTTGGTAATCCTGCTGATACGTTTCCGCCGATTTCTACGGCCATGGGTGCTGGTGCTGTCAACATCTCTGTGTCCATTCGTTCGTACTCGTCTGTTGAGTTTCCTTCGTCGATCTGTAAAGATCCTAGTCACACTGATAATGCTTCTACGTCATCCGTTCTTCTAGAACTCGTTTTGTCTTCTCAACAGATAACGCTGTCTCGTTTCGTTTGTAGGTCTTGTTCTACTACACCTCTCTTGCAAGGTGAGCTCATCAACACTTTACCAAATATAACAACCTTAAGCTTGAGCTCAGATTGCACTTAGGCAAAGACTTGAGGAAGTGTAAGGGATTGAATAGAAATGGTAAAGCGTAAGGATACAGGAATGTATCTACGCTATATATATGTAATTAGAGTAAGTCCATGACAAATCTATGATGTAATAGACATGAGGATACAACAAGGAGAAAATAAGGACTAGGTCAGGATATTATGCCTACCACATGAGGCGCTGATTGAGACTACTACGGCGCAGCCAATCATTGTTGTCATACCCTTTACCCAAGTCCATGTTGACTCCAGGAGGCGTCAATCGTAACAAGAGAGCATGTACACCATATTGCTACTACATGGTCAACATATGGACATTAGAGTAGGATGCACAGCTGCTGCACAGTCAATATGAGGTAGATATATAGCCTTTAGGGCAGGAGGTGCAGTAGAACATTGTTGTAGCACAGACCACTAGAAAGTAGTATATATAGGGTAGTAATATAGCAGAGACTCCTTGCTGAGTTCTCTTGTGATTGCCCACCACTAGATAGCCTGCTGAGAGCTTTATTGATTGTGTGTATCTGCTAGTCGTCATGACAGATGGTTGCCACAACACTGAGTATCTCTGTTACAAACTAAAGACCTTAGGGTTGGTCAATAGAAAGAACCTTGTATTGGGTTAACACAAGAGAACTCGATAGAGAGCTCTGTACAGGATAGTCCACCTTATACCTAGGACCCATGGTCCGTGCTAGCTATTTCTAACCTACCCTAAACAGCCATGTGTATATCATAAGGTTAACATGTGTTCAACATGTTGTATGACATCATCCTTCCAGAACCTTCTACATCCTTCTGTGACTTGTGCCCGTGTCATGTGACGGTGTGATCTTTATCACTAAACCCTAACCCTAGTTCAAAAAATAGAAAATAGACAAGAAATGAAAAAGACAAGTAAATAACATGAAAAGAGAAATAAAAATTGGAGTCTATCGTCAATGTTCTTAACAATCTCCTATAATATCTTCTTATATATAAGACTAGTAGTTACACTGTAATTTGCTAGTCTAATAATCAACAAAGATAACTCTTATTGAACTCAATCTCCAGTGTTCAATAGCAACACACCAATTAGCATTTACTCCTATCTCAGACTTCTTCCCCTTACCTGAAGTTGTGACCACATAGCAGACAGACAGTGTAGCATATAAGCTGAAGCCAAGATTGTTCTACAAGTTCACACATCTCTGAGCCTATCTTGCAGACTTTCACCACTGGTGTGAACTGCCCCTGACAAATTAAGCCTAAAAAGCCTCAGTATTAGGTTAGTTATACATTAACAAGTTATCTGGCAAAGTAGAATTAAGAACAGTCAAGGCTTAGAAGCTTAGAGTATTCTTTCTGGTTATTTCATTCACATTAGTAGCCTGAGAGAGTGCCAAAGTATTTAGCATATCTTCAGCAGTAAAAACAGTACCAGGGTAGATAATGAGAACAAGAGCTAATTTAATACAAATCTTCTAGAAGTAATAATCAGCAAGACCAGTGAGTTTGGAAAGAGTAGTGACAAAGTTGGTCATTACTATCAATCAAGATAATCAGCATGAATTTAGGAAGCAAATATAACTAGCTAGAATGTAAATGTTTGACCTAACTAGTAATAAGATATAAGAAAATTCTGTAGACATGAAGCAATTTGGGATCAGCTCCATCTATAATAGGCTTAGGAGTAACAAGGTGTTAGCTCACTAGTAAAGTTGGTCAAGCCCTTCTTATTAATAGGAAGCTAACTAAAGACCAAGGCAACTAGGGCCCATAACCTGTTGGAAGAAACAGAATGCACAGCAGCATGGTGTAATGTAAACAACTGACAATCAACCTATAGTAAGTACTGTGATAGAGAGCTTGGAAAGTACAAGCAATGATAGAGGATAAGTAGTGGTAGTAGTGATTCAACCTATGCAAAAAAATTTTACATCAACTACCTAATTATCGCAGACCAAATGCTCAGTAATGGAATGGCAACACCAATGCTACAATCTGAGTAACATATACCATGTATATTGCTGCAGCAAGTCAGATGAGCTTTGAACCTTACCTTCATGTTCTCAAAGCCACAAATAACATGATGACAGGTGAATACCCGATACATCTCAGGTCACAAACCTTACCCGGGTGATGAGAAGAGAATGAACTAAATATGCAAGACAGGCATTTACATGGAAGAAGCCTAAATATGCTCACGTAAGTCCCGACCTCTGCTGCTCTGACTCCAGAACCCACCGGTCAGCCGACAGTCGCATC
>JAJOHK020001895.1:0-11263 GCA_022457215.2 Leucocoprinus gongylophorus
TATGAATAATATAACTCAGAATTCTCTGGAAATCATAAACTCTATATAATCCTACAGACTTTACCTAGTTGTTCTAACACATATCTTTCTACTTTCTGGTAAACTTATTATTCCTTTACTATAAAAGGACCAGCTTTTCCAGGGCTCTTTTCTTCCACATTTTCCAGTTGATTTGTGCTCTGTACCCTTTCCCAACACTCACTCATCTACTGATCTACTTTCTCATGCTCTAGATTTCTCTAAGCTATATATAAGCATCTCTAACTGTCTAAATATATTAACTAACTTTCTTTTTTGTATCTTCTTACTCTTTCATAATATTCTATAGTCTTCTATAGCCTGCTATTGTCTTCTACACTTATCTACTTATCTACTTTCTTATACTCTAAAAGCATTTACTAAGTATTTTAGCTTTCTTTTTTCTTCTAATTTAATCTTTCTATTCTTAATAATTTCTGATTACTTAAGCATCATCATTCCATGATTATATAAACAAAGCTCCAACACATCAGAATAGATCTGCTAGTATTTAGAGTAGCTGTTGTTTTTAAAAATTCCTATTCTATTCTTTTAGGATTTTCTAGAGATAAGTATATAGTTGATATCTCTTAGACAATAAACTTAGGATTTCCTAGAGATTTGAGGTGTCTTGCTCTTCCACCTAGTTACCCTAACATTGACTTTCTAAGTATAAGCTCTGAAATATACAGCCAATATAATTAGTAAAGATATAGTATATAAGCTGAAGTTAGAAGTTGTTTGATATTTACATTCTGTGTATTCTAGATAAAGTATACTACTCAATCATCTTTTAAAGGTCTACTATAAATCTCAGATACTAAGATATGAACTATATCTAATATTCTACTAGATTGCAATAGACTATAGAATATTTATGTTGTGGCAACTACTAATTAAAACAATCAATAGTACACTAAGTAGTCTTATAGAAGTAAGAATCTCATGGGAATTATAAGAGAACTTGACAAAAAGTTCCTAATATATTTCTACATTATATATACTACTTACACATAGTCTATACTAATAATAAATAATCCTATTCTAAGATTTATGCATTATCTATATTATATCTCAAGTCCACCCATTCTAATGATACATTCTCATAGTATTAGAATTAAAGATAGTAAACTCTAATTATCTTCCTTTTTTATTTTTATTTTTATTTCTCTTTTTCTTTTTATTATGCTAGAACTGAAGATGAGGGTTTAGTATAATGTTACATATCACATGATTTAGTCACAGTTATGATTACCTAATTATGTGCTACAAAATATTCTAAAATAATGATATTATATAGTATATATGACATATATTAATCTCATAGTATACATATGTCTCTTTAGAATAGGCTAGGATAGTATGGCACAAACTATGAGTAAAAACATATATAAGATAGACACACTGTGCTTAGAAGCCCTATCAAGTTCTCTTGTATAAACTCTATACAAGGTTTTACTTTTTTGACTAGCTCTGAGATCTTAAGTTCATAACATATATATTATAACCCAAAGATCTTAGAGTAGGTCAATGTTATGACTTAAAGACCTTAGGGTTGGTCAATGAGCAGAAGCTTGTATAAGGTTATATAAGAGAACTCAATAGAGAACTTCTGTATAAAATTGTCTACCTTTTATACGAAACTACAATGGTCTATACTACTACTTTTTCTAGTTTATCCTAAAGACCATGTGTTTGCTTCAAGGCCAACATGTATAAGACACATTGTTATAATGATATTCTTCCAGAACCCTCTATATCCCTCTCTATGACTTCATAGCTTGTGACCATTACTGTTACCATATCATCTGATGTAACTAATGTGTGATTATGATATCATTCTAATCCTAACCCTAAGTTCCCAAAATAGAAAATAGAAGAGAAGAAAATAAAATAAAATATTTAGAGTCCACCATCTTTGACTCTGACATTATTTCCCCTTCAAGATTTCTCCTCTAGAGAAACTGACTTCTATTTTTGCCAGTTCCTTTCCAACTTCTTTAAGTATTCCTTTTCAAATTTTCCATCATTCCACTCATATAACATCTTTGTTGTATACTTCTCTGGTAACTCACCTCTCTTAAAGTCTCTTTCTTCTGCTATATCCAGTTTCTCTTGCCTTCTTACTTCAGCATTCATCCTTTCTTTGAACTTTTTCACAATCTCCCTTGCATTTTATAGATCCTCCTTCTTTTCCCATGAGTCATATTCCACTGTAAATCTCTTCCATTGCACCAAATACTTTACTACTCCTCTTATTTTTTGTTTATTTAAAAATTTTTCCACCTCTCATTCTTCAACTTTCTCTACTTCCACTGGTTTCACCTCTTCTGCTTTCTGTCCCTCCACCTGTTCTCTGTATTGTACTACTCAACTAATGTTCACTACTGGATGAATCCTCATTGAAGTTAGCAGTCATAATTTGACTGCATTGGTAGACACTACTTTATCAATAATATATAGACCAATATATCAATCCACTAACTTCTTTGCTGGTCTTTCTTTGAACATCAAATCTTTTGTACTCAATATTACTCTGTCTTCTACTTTTCATTCTTCTGCTTCCTTCCTTTCTCTATCCACCTGTTTCTTTATCTCCTCCTGCACTTTTGTCAATGCTGCCTCTGTCTCTTCTTGTACTTTCCTCATCCTTTCCATAAACTCTGTTGCTTTCTTTATCTTTTCTTTTCTTCTTAAATCTACTTCCATCCCCATTTCTCTACCATAATTTGCCATAAATGAAGACACTTTAGTTGTCAAATATGTCTTGTTGTTAATCACAAACTTGGCTGATGCTAACAATCCCAGCCAATCTTTCTGCCTATGATCATCAAAAAACTTAAGATACTATTCCAGCTCCTGGTTCATTCTTTCCATCTACCCATTAGTTTGTGGATGATATTATTATGACTTAGAGCCCTTAGAGTTGGGTTAAGAGGCAATCTTGTATTGTGGTAACACAAGAGAACTCAATAGAGAACTCAGTACAGGATAGCCTACCTATATATACTAAAGTTCCATAGCCCATGCTAACTATTTCTAGCCTACCCTAAACGACTATGTGTTTAGCTATGCACTCGGCACATGGTATGACATCATCCTTCTAGAACCTTCCTTGTCATGTGACCTATGTTATCACTAACCCTAACCCTAGGTGCTAAAAATAGAAAAATAAAAATAAATTGAACAAGAAAATAGGAAATAGGAAGAAAATGAAAAAGAACTAGGTTCACTTCTTGCAACTCTAACAGATATGACATTGATAGTCTCATTTCAATTCCCAACATTGTATTCAACTCCTTTATCATTTCTGCTGTAAACTGTGGTTCCCTATCTGACACAATACTCTCTGACAATCCATACAACTTTTACACATTATCTCTAAACAACCTTGCTAGCCCCTCTACTGACATTTCTTTTGTAGTTACTACAAAATGCATCATTTTGGACAACCTATTGCAAATGACTAGGATTGCATTCTTCTCTACCACTACTGGTAACTTTATGATAAAGTCCATTATTAGATAAGTCCATATTTTTCTGGCATCTCACTCAACTTCAGCTTCCCCACTGGCATCTCTATCCTATTCTTCATTCTCTGACATATATTGCACCCCTCTACATATCTCCCTACATCTTTCGTCACTCCTAGCTACCAATAATTCCTTGTCACTAACTCCATCATCTTCCACTTTTCTTTATATCCTGCTACTAGCACATCATGATGTAACCAGATTATTTCTACTCTTAACTTCTCATTCTTTGGTACATACACCTTACCCTCCTCCAATACTAAATCTCCTTCCAACTGCCATTCTTCTCTTCTTATTATCTTTACTTTCACTTTTTCATCTCTTTTACTACTCTAACTACTTCTTTGTTCTTACCTCTAGCTTTTTTTATTTTTTCTATTATATCTACCTCAGGTCCTTCTATTACTACTTCATGTAAACTATGTAACCAACAGTCCTTAATAAATACTTGATTGTCATTATCTTTTTCTACCCCTACTTTCCAGTCCAGTCTCTTACTAAGTCCATCTGCCTTCCCCATTTTTGTTTTTAGTACATGTTTCAAAGTGAAGTCAAACCTTGACAGATATAAGACCCAACACATCTGTTTTTGATTCAACTTCTGTACTTTCATAAAGTATTCCAAATTCTTATAGTCAGTCCAGACCTCAAACTTGTACTTAGCACCTTCTAATAAATACTGCCAATTTTCTAGTCCCCTGATTACTGCTAACATCTCTTTGTTATGTATCTTGTAGTTTTTCTCAGTCTCATTTAGAGATTTTGAGAGAAAAGCTATTGGCCACCACTTCCCATCTTCATACTCTATAGATACTCCTCCCATTGCATAATCTGATGCATCTACTTCCATCCTTATTTTTTTATCTAGATCTGGTGCTGCTGACACCAGTTCTTTTGTAAATCTCTCCTTCAACTTCCCAAATGCCTTCTTCTGCTTCTCTGTCCAATTCCACTTCTAATCCTTCTTCACCATATTATACAAGGGTCTAGCTATGGATGCAAAATCCTTGATGAACTGATAATAGTAGTTTGCTAATCCCAAGAACTTTCATACATCCTTAACACACTTTGGTGTCAGCCAGTCTAACACTCCTTTCACCTTATCTTCCTCTATTTTTATCTCTTCCAGCTCTATCACTACTCCTAAAAATTTTACTTCTCTCACCTTCTACTTATACTTCTCTGGCTTCACATACAGATCATTCTCTGCCAATCTCCTTACTACCTCTTCTACCAATTTATTGTGCCCCTCTTCTCCTTCTGTCCTAATAATTATGTCATCTATAAAGCTTGCTACTTTCCCAGTGTTGATAAGATCCTGTAGAATCTCATTCATCATGGTCTGGAATGTTGCTGGTGAATTCATTAGTCCAAAAAACATCACCGTCAGTTCAAATGACCCCTCTGGTATTGTAAATGCCACTTCCCACTTGTCTTCTTCCTGTTACAACTTAAAGATCTTAGAGTGGATCAATGAATAGAACTCTGTATTAGATTAATACAAGAAAACTTGATAGAGAACTCTATACAGAAACATCTACCTTATATACTAAACTTTGATGGTCCATGCTACTACTTTTCTAGCCTACCCTAAAGACTATGTGTGCTCCTCAAGGTCAACATGTGTGGTACATGTTGTATGACATCATCCTTCCAAAATCTTCTATGACCTTCTCTATGTCTTATGACTTGTGACTATATCATCTGATATGACTGATGTGTGACAGTGTGATCTTGTCACTCTAATCCTAACCCTAAGTTCAAGAAATAGAAAAATAAATGAAAATAAAAGTGGAAAAGAAAATATTAAATGAAAAAGCTAGTGTTTAAGATTCACAACTCTAATACTTTCTTTATTTTCACATTATTATACCCCCACTGTAAGTCTATCTTTGTAAATACCTTTTTTGTATCTATGTTTTCTATTATATCTGAAACAAGAGGCAATGAATAATTATTTTTATAGTCCACTCATTTAAATATCTATAATCCTGTACCATTCTCTTCTTCCCATCCTTCTTTTCTACAAAAAATACTGGTGCTGTTTGAAGTGACTTTGAGAGTCTAATATACCCTTTTCTCAATTGTTCAGCTATAAACCTGCATACATCTTCCCTCTCTTCCCTTGATAATGGCTACACCTTCCTCTTCCTTGGCACAAACCCTTCTTTCATGTTTATTGTGTGATTTCATAGCTTTTTTGTGGGCATCTGTTCACTGGCCTTTTTTCCAAAAACATGAATCTACTGAAGGAACTTTCCTGGGACCAACTTCTTTGCCTCCACCTCTGATTTTGCCACTCCCTCTTCCTCATCCCAAATTTTCCACTCTTCTGCTATATTTTGTACTTTCATCTTCTTTAGTTGCTTTTCCCTTTTCTTCTCTTTCTTCTTCTCATTTCTTTTCTTTCCTTCTTCTTCTTTCTTCTCCTCTTCCTTCTGCTTCTGCCATTCTAACTTTTTCTACTTTGGCCTCTATTGTTTTCCACATTCTTTCAGACACCTCGTTATCTTTACCTCCTCAGTTCTCTAGTCAATCTCAGGATTGTAGTAAGCTAGCTATGGTATTTCCAAAATTACATTCCACCTCTGACCTCCTATCACATTTATCTCTGTCCTTTTCCTATATCCTTGATAATAGATATTAACCTCCATAGTATTTTCTATCAGCTCTTCTTTATTCAATGTTCTATTCACATTTCTTATATAAATTGGTCTTTCTATTTTCTTCAACTTGAACCCCTGCTTCCTTGCAAACTCTGAACTCATCACTAGTCCTATAACCCCACTATCCAACAATACTTCTACTGTTACTCCCTCTTGCATATTGATTCTTTCCAACCCTATCTTCACCCTTAACATATTCCCTTTGTCCAGGTTGCACACAGATATACTATCTACTATTTTAGATAGCACTGCAAACCTATTGTTACTGAGACCTAGTCAAGGACTACTAGATCTCCCTCCCTATTTAAATTACTATGTTCATTATTCTCCTCAATCCTCAATCTTTGTCTGTATTCTAGTCTTCTGTCATCCCCAGTTCTGTTTCCCATCCCTCTATTCCTACAGTTCCTTGCCAAATGTCCAAATCCTCCATAATTATAACAATTTCTATTCTCTCTCCTATCTACTTCTATTTCATATAGGTTTTGTTAAATACCCTCTATCCTCTGTTGAGAGCACACCATTACCACACTCATCTTTTCTACTCCTTCCATTGGAGCAGGTCCTGTTGACACCTGCTGTTAAGATACTTCTTGCCTTCTTGGCCACACTTGATGCTATGGCAGTTGTGACCATTGTACTTCTCCATTATTTTGTCTTGGAGCTTGTTGTCCCTATTCTTGTTGCTCTCTCATCCTTTCTTCTTCTCTCTTACTTTCTCTCCAATTTTGATCTAAATTAGTGGCACATTCATACCACTGCTCAATACTTGTGGGAGGCCTTTCTGCCTCTATCAGCTTCCTCTTAATTGCTCCACTCATTCCCCTCTTAAACTCTTCCACTAATAGTCTCCCCTCATATCTACTTTCTCTTGCTACCCTTTTGAATTCTTGAACAAATTCTTCTATTGACCTTCCTCCTTGTTCCATCCTTTTTAGTTCTGCTACCTTTACTGACTTTTTATCTTATCATAAAATAAACCACTTGCTTATTTGTAATATCTGAACCTTGAGTGCACTCTCAGAGGTTTAGAAGTAATTCAGAAGTTTAATAATGATGACAATGATGATTAAGATCAATACAGATAATAAAGAATAAAGATTGATGAAAATTGATATTGTTAAGCCTAAGGTCTGATTCTTAGACACAGAAGTATATATACAAAAGAGTGATGGTCTGTGCACAAGCTATTTCCATCACATGATTAAAACTCATATCTGATGGGAGCTGTCATCTGTTATAGCAGCTGTTAGGCTAATTTTAGAAGGTAACTAATTATGTCACTATATTGATATGCTTATATCTCTATAAATACTCATTGCTATGTAATATACTATATATTATTAGAAACAGTTTAATGAGCGCTTTCCAATACAAGTTTGATTGTGCAAATCTGTTTAGCTGTTCATGAGATATTAGCAAATGAAGATTTTATAGTTACTGATAACCTGCTATCTCAGTTGTTTGTTGTTGCTTTTGTACATCCCACATATGTACAAATAGCCCTCATTTGGAGCTTTATAGCATAACTTAGTTTGTGAACATCTGTCTACTGGTTGTGGAGATACAAGCTGAATGAAGTTTGTAATATATCTTCTTTTCCAAACTCTTTTTTCAGCTCTAACAAAAATTTCCCTGCTAACCCAAATTCTACTTCTCCTGCCTCTAAATCTTCTGATACATTTTTCTTCCATATATCTACTGATCCTCCCTGTACATATGACAAAATCCATTGAATCTGTTCCTCTACTATGTTACAACCTTAAGCTAGAGCTCAGGTTGCACTTAGGCAAAGACTTGAGAGGAGTTAAGGGATATATAAGAAGTGGTAAAGCATAAGGATACAGGATAGTATCTATGCTATATATACAGGTCAAGAGTAAGGCAATAAGAAATACATGAGACAGATAACATGAGGAGACAGTAAGGATAAAGTAAGGTGGTAGCACCTACTACATAAGGCGCTGACTGAGACTTCTATGGCACAGCCAATCATGTCGTCATACCATTTGCCCTTTTCCATGTTACCTCCAGAAGGCATCAATCATAACATACTATATGTCAGATGCAGTTCATGCTGTAGTGGAAGTCCACAGAATAGACTCAGAGATATGTGGACCCATAGAATGACCTTGGCTTCAGCTTATGTGCTGTGCTATCTGTCTACCATGTAGTCACAACTTCAGATGATAGAGAGAAGTCTGAGATAGGAGTGAGTACTAATTGGTATGTTACTGTTGAATACCAGAGATCAAGTTCAATAAGAGTTATCTTTGTTGATTATCAGACTAGTAAATTACAGTGTAACTACTAGTCTTATATACAAACAGATATTATAGGAGATGCTCAGAGTTTCAGTAGTAAAGTCCCTATTGCCCTGAGTGGAAGTTTTAGTGTTGAGACACTGACAAAAGTAACTCCGTCATGGAAGACCAAGTTGAATAGGAGTATCTCCACCATGGAAGATAGAATACCTAGATGGTTGCAGTACCACCAGAAGGTATGTTATGAGAAAGGTAGCCACCATAGAAGGCAGGCTTGTACAATTTGGAAATGATATCACTGTGGAGATATAATTTCTAGATGGATAGACTTGTATATGACACTATAGCTCCTCTCATCTTCATTCTCAAGTATGATCTGCATGCCATAATAAACCCTCCTACTCTTTCTACTTCTCCACTAAAGACTGGTGGCTTGGCCACCTCTATGTTAGATTCTGTGTTGGACCCTTCTGTTGCTCCTCTTCCTACTACTGCTTCTCCTATAATCAGGGCCTGTATTTACACCTGCATTGCTGCCAACTGCTTCTGTTGCTGTCTGATAATTATATGTAAGTCATGCTGACTTGTGATATTGTAGGAAGGAGAAGAATCAATTGGTGATGCTGATAGTGGTAGTGGTGTAGGTGGAGATGATGTATATACAGGAAGAGTGGAACCTATGCTGGTTTTGCTTTCCAATTTATATTCTAAAGAGAAAATCTCAGTATGTGATAGCAGACTCTCTTCTTGGCCTACCTACACATTCTACTGACTACTTCTTTTCAACTACTGCCCTAGTAAGATCTACACAATTTTGTCTTAAGAAAGACATTCTACTCTAAGCAGTGTTTTAAGAACAACTGTTGTTCCTCTGCATAGACAGATCACAAGAGAATCTGTAGCACAAGGCTGATACAAGAAAAGGATTACTATCATGTCCACATAAGGTAATACATTTGAAATGTATCAGTGGGCTTTGATACACACAAATGGCTAGACTTCTCCTGCCTAACTAGTATACACCTTATGCCTAGGGTCTGGCAATTCTTCTTGACTAAAAGGCAGTGTTGCCCTTCAGTTGAGAATGGTAAGAGAGTAAGTGAGAGAGGGTCCTGTGTTGGATAGCCTTAAGAAAGGGAATCAAGTTCTAATATTACAACTTAAAGACCTTAGGATTGGTCAATGAGCAGAACCTTGTATAGGGTTATATAAGAGAACTCAATAGAGAACTTCTGTATAAAATTGTTTATCTTTTATACTAAACTACAATGGTCTATACTACTACTTTTTCTAGCCTATCCTAAAAACTATATGTTTGCTTTAAGGCCAACATGTATAAGACACATTGTTATAACATCATTCTTCCAGAACCCTCTATATCCCTCTCTGTAACTTCATAGCTTGTGACCATTACTGTTGCCATGTTATCTGATGTGACTGATGTGTGACAGTATGATCATGATATCACTCTGACTCTAACCCTAGATCCAAATAAAGAAAATAAAAGAAAAACAAAAAAGAAAAGGAAATTTAAATAAAAAAGCTAGCATTTAGGCTTCATATATCTAATATTACTATCAGGAGTATAGTATAAAGTACATATATAGTACCAGCTAGATATTAAAGCTAAGCTTGATATTGCATACCTTTAGTGTAACTGGTTCAGTGACTGGTCTGTTTCTAACATAATATTATGGTATACTTGGACACTAACATTTTTCTTTTTCTTTTATTTATTTTTCTTGATTTTATATTTCTTTTCTTTTGATTTTTCTTTTTCTTTTCTTTTTATTAATGATGAAAAAGCATGTAACTGTAATCACATGATATATCACATGATATGAGGTTATAGGCCTAGACTGGGCAAGAGTAGACTAGAAGAATGACATCAAGGAGCATGTTTATAGCATGTCTACCTTATGGTGTACATATGATATACTCATGAATGACATATAAACTTTAGGGCAAGGTAAATTAGTGTTAGCATAGACCATCTGTAATTTATATAAATAGGGTAGTAATTCAGTAGAGACTTCTTGTTAAGTTCTCTTGTAATCTCCACAATAATATCCACCCTTGAGATTTATTACTTGTGCCTCTATTATGTCAAGATTGAGAGAAGTAGACTTAGTTTCTCTTCATTTTCTTTCTTATTTTTATTTTTATTTTCGATTTATTTTCAATTTTTCTATTTTTAGAACTTAAGGTTAGGGTTAGACATGTGAACACAAGAAGAAGATAGAGAAGGATAATGTTATACAATGTGTACAACCCATGTTGGTCTTGAGGCACACATATAGCAGTTTAGGGTAGGCTAGAAGTACTTAGCATGGACCAGACATCTTTAGTATATAAGGGTGAAGAGTTTTCTATTGAGTTCTCTTGTATAAACTCTATACAAGGTTCTTCTTATTTACCAGCACTAAGGTCTTTAAGTTGTAACATATTAGTTTTGTGACTAGTGGTTGCCACAACATATAATGTTAAGCTTCCAAGCAGTTGGTAGTTCAACTCCTGGTAAAAACCATTTTCTTTAAATAGATAGTTATTAGTATAGAAGTGTGACATGGCCAGGAGTATCACTAGGGATGGTACCAGTTGCTTAGCTGTATATCTCCATTAGACTGGATGCTCTGTAAAGCAGAGTTTACTGGGTCCTTTAGAAACCCCATAAAACTGTCAAGACTTTGAGACCATAACATGTAGCATAACCCTTGGGTGCAGCTATTCATATAACTTCCATATGAGGACCATATGTCTTGAAAGGGGGATACTGTTAGGA
>JAJOHK020001896.1:0-11261 GCA_022457215.2 Leucocoprinus gongylophorus
AGTAAGAAGGCTGTAAAGCTTTCAAATATAGTATAAAAAAAGCTATGCTATACCCTTTATAGTAATAGTAGTGCAAATCAGGACAAAATATACAGTCCTGGACACTGAATCTACTACTATTATCACTGCATCAAATTCTATACATTCTGGAAGCTTTACTACAAAGTCTATACTAATAGTTTTCTACTGTATATGTTATGAACTTAAGACTAGTGTTAAGTCAAAAGAACATTCTTGGATTGGATTAATCATAAGAGAACTTGATAGAGTTCCTAAGTACAGTGTATCTATCTTACTATTTTATATACCCTTTTAGCTTCTAGTTTCTACTACACTATTCTAGTCTATCCTAAAGAAACACATGTATACTATGAAGCTAACATGTAGTATGATATCATTGTTCTAGAGTCTTCTTTTACAATATGTGACCATATGATTGTGACTGTGACCATGTCATGTAAAATTACATTAAACCATAATCCTCAGTTCTAGACTAGTAATATAAAGAGAAAAGAGAAATAGACATAAAAAAGAAAAAAATTTAGAGTCTACCTTCTTTAATTTTAATAACATACCTAATGCTAGTATGTAACTCTCTCAATGGTAGGTGTTAAATAGGCTTAGTATGTAAATAGAGATTGTATATGCTAATATACTAGCTGATATATCTTGATATTTATAACTACTAATAGTTCTAGGATACTAGCTCCAAAGTCTTCTACTTACTGGTATGGCTAGCTATTCTTAAACTATGGTAAAGTATAATAATATGATAGCAGAGTTTTGAGACATTAAAGATGTAGATCATGCTATAAAACAAGAGCAGACTATTATTCTTAGACTACTTTGCAAAGTATATGGATCTTACAAATAAGTAGTGGAATCTTTTTACTATCTTGATAATAAGTTCTTTCTTTTAGCACAAGTAGTTTCTGTAATATACTTCTATAAGTATGTTTTGCTCTTTGCATTTTATAGCAATGTCTTTGAGTGTCTAAATAGCAAGAAACTCTAACTTGAGCAACATTATGTTCTTATTATAGTAGAGTACAAAATCAAATCTTGCTAAGTAGAGTGACCATCATACTTGTCAATGATTGAAATTTTTGATAGTTATAAAGTATTCCAGACTTTTATGGTTGGTCCAAATTTCTACTAGAATTTTTATACCTTTCAAAAAGTGATACTACTCTTCTAATACCCAGATAATGACCAATATATCCTTGTTGTATATTTTCTAGTTTCATTTCACTAAGGAAAGTAAATTGCTGAAATGTATAACTAGATATTACTTACCACTTACCATTGTTTATAGAAATCAAAGCTATTAGCCTTGATACAAGGTGAGGTTGAAGTGTTAGAGAAAGCAAAAACAAAAGCAGAGGTAATAGCCATCTTGAACAAATCAAAAGTGCACTATTGCTCCTAGTGATGTCAAAGAGAAGACAGACAATATCTGAGAAGTTATAGATAAACCTTTAATAGAAATTAGTGAATCTAAGGAAAATCTACACCCTTATCCTACTTTGTAGGGTTGGCCAGTCATATATAACAGTGATCTTCACAAAGTCTATTTCTACCTAATCTTCTGAGATAACCAGTTTTAAGTACTCTATCTTCTGCTTATTAAATTTACACTTCTTGGAATATATCGCAAGATAAACTACTTATTTATTTATAATGTCTAAACCTTAGATACACTCTTAGAGGTTTAGGAATGATTTATAAGTTCAAGAGAATGATAATAAATAACATTGTTAAGCCAAAGATCTAATTCTTAGACAAAGAAGTATATATACAAAATAGTGATAGTCTGTATACAAGCTGTTTCCATTACATGATCAAAAATCATATCTGATGGGGCTGACATCTATATTATAGCAGATTTTAGGCTAATTCTAGATATTATCAAAGTGTTAGACACAGTTTCTTGTTTTTCTAAGCTGGAGACTGCAAGCAACATTTGTTTGATATATGTCTGGTAGCAGAAGACTATATCTACTACTTCAGATATTTAACTAGCTTTGTTGGGTATTCTATCAACACTATAGACTAGTGTAGTCTTGAAAAGTTTACATATTTAGACAGTGCTTCTTTATAAAGCTTTTATTAATAAAGACTTCTGTAGTACTAGAGTTAACTAGGGTACATACAGAAAAAGATTTGGAGGTTCCAATGCTCTTTAGAGAGATAGATAAGTACAGAGAAGTTGTTAGAGTGACTAGTAGAGTTCACAGAGTTTCACAGAATTTAATAACCTCTAGAAAGTCCTAAGAAAACAGAATGAGGACTTTTGGAGATGGAAACTATCTTAAATACTACTAGAGTGCATTTTAATCTGGTAAAACAATACTAATGTAACTAAGGAATAATAGTAACTAGATAGTTAGGAACTTTTATAAAAGTATTTGAAACAATTAGAAAAGAAAAGTAATTGTTATCAGCAATGATTAAGGTAAAGTAGTATTGGAATATTGGGCAACATTCTATGAGAAATGACTATAGAGCATAGTAGCATTGGCTTGGGGAATATGATGGGGTTTGGCAGAATTAGAGGTATACTGACTGCAAAATACAAAAATATCATGGGATCCAGTAGAGTCAGGGGCAAAGATTTGGATGCTTATGAGAGCAGATCCCTTAACAGAAGTTCTACAGATATTGAGAGCACTGATAGTAGGTTAGAGTAAAAGTTTCTTTTTCTATATGGGCTAGTAAATATATGGAGAGATAGCAATATAATGCAGAATAGATGTATCTAACAGATTACTATTCTCAATGTATTTTTTTACAAGTAGTATAGTAAACCTATTATTTAGTGGCTAGGATATATATATTAACAGTCACTCTACACAAAATCCTTTTTAATAATACTCTCATTGAAATCTTCAAGCTCCATAAATTTTAGCTACTATATTACTTAATATCTTAATATTTCTCAAGCTCTCTATTAAGTTCTTTTATTTCTCAGTAGTTAATTGCAAAACATCTAGTCTTACTAGATACTCTCTGACCACATGGCTCAGATCTTTATATTGGTGGCAATCTTGGGTTGGCATAGGATAAGATTTTTGAGTGGTATTGTGAGAGCAACTAGATAAATATGACTCACCTTCAGAAAAATCCCAATATAACAGAATAGAGATAACAGCTATTCTAAATACATAAGAGTTTATTCCAATGAAGTAGGACATCAGGTGAAACATTTAGTAATATAACTACAGAATGATGAAGTTGTATAATTAGGAATCTCAATGGAATATTGCCAGACAGTGAGGGTTTATTAGTCAGTGGCTGAAAAAAGTGAGTCAATAGTTATAAAGAGATGACCAGATATTTTTGGTAGTACTGTGGTGGTTAAGAGTATACAACAGATTTGTAGCAGGATATTAGTATAAGATTTAAGAGACAAGATATCTGTAAGGTTGGCTGAGGCTTTGGCAGTACCAGATACTACAGACTTAAATTTAGTCAAAACAGAGTATTCTCTTACAAGTATCAATATTCATTGGAATACTGAGAGAAAGTACTAAAAGTAGCTAGTATAAGGAAAGTGATGAAGTGGGAGGCTGTTATCTAGGGATAGAAATGATTGAAGAATCCCATAGTATTTGGAGGTTGAGGTTAAATACCAGAATATCATACTAGGTTAAATAAAATACTTTGTTTGTTTTTCAAGCCTAATATATTCTGCATGCTACTTCAAAATAAGTGTAGAGGTTAGTATATTAAGGCCTCTCCACTACCAAGATTGAAATCTAATTCTAGATTACTATTTAAAGTCTATAGTAGAACTTGACTACTATAGTATATAGGTTAGTATAATTAGCTTTTGAGATTGAGGCTTAGAACTTATTTAAGTAGTCCTCTACAACACAGATCTTTTGGTAATATATTATATAGAGTTTATACAAGAAAACTCAATAGAGTTTCAAGTATAAAACTGTCTACTTTATATATGCTAGACTACTGGTCCATACTATACTAACTTTAGCCTATCTTAAAAAGTCAACATATGTAAAACATACAATATGACATTATTTTATTCCAAGACTTTCTATAATGTTTTATTGTGATATGTGATCATATGACATGACATGTGACTGATGTGTGATAGCAAGTCACTTCATATGATATCATGCTAATCCCTAACTCTAAGTTCAAAAATAAAATAAAATAGAAAATAAAAATGACAAAAGTAAAGTTTATTATCTTTAACTCTGATACTACTCCCTCTTCAAGGTTTTTTCTCTAGAGAAACTAACTTATATTTGTGCTAGTTCCTTTCTAACTTCTTTAAATATTCCACTTCAAATTCTCTATTATCTCATCTATATAACATCTTTGTTGTATATTTTCTAGGTAATTTTCCCTTCTAAAATCTCTTTCTTCTGTCAATTCTAACTTCTCTTGTTATCTTACTTCTGCATTTAGCCTCCCCTCACACTAAGCTACTGCTTTCTTCACATTTTATAAATTTTTCTCCCTCTCTCATGTGTTATACTCCATTGTAAATCTCTCTTTCTTTTTTTTTTTAAAGTCAACAATTTATTATATGGAGTATGAAGGCAGACCATGGTAGCTACTTCATAATTATGTACAGAACAACCTGAACTATATAGAGAAGAGAAAATAGAAAGAACAAGAGAAAAAGAAAATAAAAGCAGAGAAAAAGAAAAGAAAGAAAGTATAGGATACAAACTAGGCTACATTGACTATGTAATGGTGTTTCCAAACACAAATACACTATTGTTAAATTCTAAGAAGAAAATACAGTAACTTATCATATCTCTCCTTGGATTCCAATATTCATTAAACCTTCTACACTCATGAAGAATATGATGTCTTGATTCAAGTGGGTAAAATCCATATGGACAACTGAAATATTCCCTAGGGAAAAACCTGAACTGATATTCTATGATAGGAGCATAATTGATGATAGCTCTTGTCACTCTTGTAGACAAAATGTTAGAATATCCAAAATATTTGAGTTACAATCCACCATTTGCATAAAAAGGTTTGATAGGATTATTGTCATCATCAACGAGATCAAGGAATTGACATCCCTTCAGATCCAAAGCTTGGAAAGTCATTTTCCAATTACTGATGATATTATCATATTTACTCTTCTTACTGAAGTCTTATAAAGACTTGCACAGATATCAAGGTATGAGGTGGAATTGTTTGGTTTCTCTATCAACCATTTTGTAAAGTGGCCAGTTACAGCAACTTAGACATTCCCAAAATTCTGTTGAGTTGTTGGTACTGAGGAGGAAAATTTTTTTTCTAAGTTTATTTGGAAAGAATGAGAAGAAGAATCAAAAATTCTTTTAGCAGTATGAATAGAATTTGTGATGACAATGATTTTAGAAAGCCCAGAAATATTGGTAGCTTGGTTAATGCCATATCTAATAGAGAATAGTTTGGCCTCAATCAAAGTAATGTTCACCACATAATACAGAGTTTTGACAGCAGGTTTGTTACAGATATGAATATAAGTGATAGAGGTTGCCATATTGTTTTTGATACCAGCATCAGTAACAACAAGAGTGTACAAATGATCTAATAAAGATGTGATGGCTAGATTATTGAGTTGGTGTGTGTGAGATTTGAGGTTAATATTACTATGCTTGTTGTAAGGATGAAAATAAAAATGACTAGGAAAGATATTAATAATGCAGGAACTAGGAGAGAATTTCTTATTAAGAGAATTGAATAAGAAACACTTCATTGAATCTGTTGTCCATGTCAATAATAGAACCTTTAATAATTTCCCTCTGACAGCTAGATAGCAAATCCAGGGATAGGTTATGATAGTGTAAATTCCTTCTATCACACTAAGTACTTCACTACTTTTCTTATTTTTATTTTATTTAATATTTTTTCCACCTCTTATTCTTTGACTTCTTCTATCTTTACTAGTTTTACTTCTTCTACTTTTTGCCTCTTTACTTGTTCTTTATATTGGACTATCCAGCTAACATTCACAATATCATGATATGCTTGAACTTTGATATTTTCTTTTCTTTTTATCTATTTTTCTTGATTTGATTTTTCTTTTCTTTTTCTTTTTTGGACAATGAAGAGGTATGTGACTACAGTCACATGATGTATCATATAATATGATTTTATAAGTCTGGAACATAGTAGAAAGAACTTAAACAATGATGTCAAAGGTATAGTTACAGTATGTTTACCTTGTAGTAACAGTATGGTAAACTCATGGATGATACATGTACCTTAGAGTATGGTTATTTATTAATAGAATGGATCATGTATATATTGTATAAATAGTGTAGAAATATATCAGAGACTTTTTGTCAAGTTCTCTTATCATAAGATACTTTATCTATAAGTTTACTTAAGTGGTTTATTAGTCATCTTGACTAGTAGTTGCCACAACACACAACCAGATGAATTCTCATTGAAGTGGGCAGTCATAATTTGACCATATTTGTAGATATTACCTTATCAATAAAATATGGACTCATATATTGGTCTACTAGTTTCTTTTCCAGTCTTTCTTTGAACATCAAGTCCTTTATACTCAACATTACTCTATTCCCTTTCTTCTATTACTCTGCTTTTTTATTTTCTCTGTCTGTTTGTCATTTCATCTCTTCCTAAGCCTTTCTTAATGCTGCCACAGCCTTCTCTTGTACTTTCTTCATTCTATTAACAGATTCTGTTTCCTTTTCTACTTTATCCTATAGTTTGCCATAAATAGAGATACTTTGGTTGCCAAATGTACTTTGTTGTTAACCATGAATTCTGCCAATACTAGTCATTCTGGTCAATTCTTTTATCTGTAATTAACAAAGAATTGTAAATATTGTTCAAGTTCTTGGTTTATTCTCTCTATTTGACTATCTGTTTGAGGATAAAATAATGTCAACAATCTTGTCTCAATTCCTAACATTCTATTCAACTCCTTTGTCAACTCTTCTACAAACTATAGTCCTCTATCTAACATTACACTCTCTAGTAATCCATGTAATTTCCATATATTATTTTTAAATAGTCTTGCTAATCCTTTTGCCAATATTTCTTCTATTGTTGCTATAAAATATGTTATCTTGGACAACCTATTACACACTACTAGAATTGTATCTTTCTCTGTTACTGATAGTAAATTGATAATCAAGTCCACTGTCAAATATGTTTAGGACTTCTCTAGTATCTTACTTAGCTTCAACTTTCCCACTGGTACTTCCATCCTATTCTTCATTCTCTGGCATATGTCACATCTTTCTCTATGTTTCTCATTACTCTCAGTCACCAATAGTTTCTTATTACTAACTCTGTTATCTTCCATCTTTCTTCATATCCTACTACTGGTATATCATGATGCAACCAGATTATTTCTATCCTTAACTCTTCATCTTTTAGTACATAAAATCTTTCTTTCTTCAATATCAAATCTCCTTTAATCTGCCATCTGTTCTCTTGTAATACTTTCACTCCTGCCTTCTTCATTTCTTTTACCACTCTAACAACTTCTTCATCCTTACTCCTAGCTATTTTTTTCTATTATATCTTTCTTAGGTCACTCTATTACTACTTTCATTAAAATACAAATCCATTGTTCTCTAATTAAGGTCTGATTATTATTATTGTTTTCTATACCTAATTTCCAGTTCAGTCTCCTATTAAGTCTATCTACTATTTTTATTTTTGTTTCTAGAACATGTTTCAGAGTAAAGCCAGATCTTGACAGGTATATGTTGTAGCAAATACTTGGTACAATGACCAAATAGTGTCACTTTTAGTAAATCTCTTAAAAAGGTAGATATCTTATGGAGATTACAAGAGAACTTGACAAGAAGTCCTCAATGTATTGCTACTCTATTTATACAATAGACACATAGTCCATATTAACAATGAATAACTCTATCCTAATGTCCATGTGTTGTCCATGATTATATTAGATGTATACTATGAAGTGAACATGCTATTAACATACATCTTACAGTCATATGCCTCTTCATTGTCAAAGAAAAAGATCAGGAAATCAAAAGAAAAGAAATATTAAATCAAGAAAAATATATAAAAGAAAAGAGAAATGTTAGTGTTCAAGCACATCATAATAGTATAGTGCCCAGTAAGCTTGTCTTCTGTTTAACTTTTACCCTTTTATAAAATATTTTAGGTTTTTGTAATTGGTCCAAATCTTAAACTTGTACTTGTTGCTCTCTAACAAATGTCTCTAGTTTTCGAATTATATAATTACTGCCAGCATCTCCTTATTATGAATCTCATAATTTCTTTCTGTCTCATTTAAAGATTTTAAAAGAAATACTACTAATCTCCATCTTTTATCTTCATACTCCATCAATTGTATTTTATCCATCATATAATCTAATACATTTACCTCCATCCTCATTTTTTAAATCTAGGTCCAGTATTGCTAGTACCAATTCTTTTATAAATTTCTCTTTCAACTCTCTAAACACCTCTTTCTATTTTTCCATCCAATCCCTCTTATGATTTTTTTTAATCAGATTATATAACAGTCTGACTATTGCTATAAAGTTCTTGATAAACCACTGATACTTTCATTGTTGGCATTCTCTTACTTGCTTCCTTTCTGGAGATATGGATCTATTCATAGAACCTTGGAGAAACTAATTTCTTGGCCTCTTTCTCTGACTTCTTTTTCTTCATCTCAGATCTCCTACTTCTCTACCATATTCTTTATCTCCATTGTTTTCTTCTTTTTTGGTTTTATCTTCCTTTTATTTTTTTTCTTTTTATTCTACTCCTTCTCTTTTCATTCTTTTTCTTTCTTTTCTTCTTCTTCTTCTTTCTGTTTTTGCTACCCTAGTTTTTGCAGCTTTGGTCTCTACTGCTTTATACACTCTTCTGGACACCTTATCATCATTACCTCTCCTATCCTCCAGTCAATCTCAGGATTATAGCATGCAAGCTACAGCATTTCTAGAATTACACTCTACTTCTATTCTCCAATCACATTAAATTCTGTCCTCTCTCTATGCCCCTGATAATAGATATTTACTTCTACTGTATACTTAATAGATCCTTTCTTGTTGAAAAAACTATCTATGTTTCTCACATATATAGGTCTTTCTATCTTCTTCAACTTAATTCCTTGTTTTCTAGCAAATTCTGAACTTATAACTAGCCTTATTCCTCTACTATCTAGCAATATCTCTACTATCACTCTCTTCTGAGTATCAATCCTTTTTAATCCAATTGTTACTATTACTTCTCTCAACATGTCCCTATTGTCTAGATTGTAGTAGGATTTATCTGTCAGAGTTGAAGATAGTAGACTGTATATTTTTATTTTTATCTTCTATTTTATTTTATTTTCATTTTAGGGATTAGTATGATGTCACAAACTGTCATATATAGGTCACATATCACAATAGAACATTGTAAAAGGTTCTAGAACAAAACAATATTATATAGCATGTTTTACACATGTTAATCTTAAGAAAAATATATGGTTTTTTAGGATAGGCTAAAGTTAGTATAGTATGGACTAGTAGTCTACCATATATAAGGTAGACAATTTTGTACTTAGAGCTACATCAAGTTTTCTTATATAATCCCTATATAAGGTTTTTTTCATTTTATAATTCTTGAGTTTAAATTGTAACATTATTGTCCATTACTCTAAAAAGCATTGCAAACCTACTATACTTTACCATTTAAATTACTTTGTTCATTTTTCCTATAATCAATCCTTCTTGTTATAACTCAAAAATCTTAGGGTGGATCAATAAATAGAATCTTGTATTAGAATTAACACAAAAGAACTCAATAGAAAACTCTGTGCAGAATCATCTACCTTATATATATAAGACTACTGGTTTGTGCTCTACTACTTTTAGCCTACTCTAAATAACCATATATCTGTCTTAAAGTTAACATGTATATAACATATTGTATGATATTATTTCTTTCAGAACCTTCTACTGTTTTCCATTGTAACACATGATCATGTGATAGTGTGACAGTGACACATGATGTCATGCTAAAACCTAGCCCTAGTTCCCAAATAAAAAATAGAAAATAAATTAAAAAGTAAAAAAATAAGAAAGAAAATGAGATAAAGTTCTATATTTACAGCTCTGACACTTCTTTCTTATCTTACTATTCTCTGATTCCTACAATTTCTTGCTAAATGTCCAAAATTCCCATAACTATAGCAATTCCTTTTCATATCTATATTTATAACATATAAATCATGCTTTAATATAAATTCTGCTATTGACTTGATGTTACAAACTTAAGACCTTAGGGTTGGTCAAAAGAAAGAACCTTGTATAGGGTTTATATAAGAGAACTTGATAGAGAGTTTTGTACAGAATAGTCTATCTTATATACTAGAACTTCATAGTTTATACTAACTACTTCTAGCCTACCCTAAATAGCCATGTGTTTGCTTTAAGATCAACATGTGTTGCCTATGTTATATGATGTTATCCTTCTAGAACCTTCTATGCATCTTGTGACTTATAACTATATCATCTGATGTAACTGATGTATAACAGTGTGATCTTGTCACTATAATCCCAACTCTAGTTTTAAAAATAGAAAAATGGGAAATAAATAAAAATAAAAATAAAAAATAGAAAAGATATAGAAAATAAATTAAGTCCATGCTTTCATTTTTGACACTTGGGTTTATTATGATTACATTTGTTTTTTTCACTCTTTTTATTAGAATAAGCCCTACCAATATCCACTGTTGAGAAATCTCTTATCTTCTGGACTAAACTTGAGACTGTGACAACTTTTACCATTATACTTTACTAGTATTCATTTTTTGAGCTAGAGCTCCTAATCTATTTCTTAATATTTTTAGGTTGGTATTCTAACTTCATAAGTCTTTGCCAAATGATTCTATTTATTTCTTATTTGAACTCCTCAAATAAAGACTTTTCCTTATAGCCACTTTCTCTTGCTACTTTTCTAAATTCCTGAACAAATTTCTCTATTGTCTTATTTTCTTATTCTATTCTCTTCAACTCTGCCACCTTTACTGCTTCTTTGTTTCCTCTTCCAAGTTCCTTCTTTATATCTGCCAAAAACTCCTTTACTGTTTTGTATTCCAAGTTTCCCAATTTTAAGTCTTCTTAAATATTTATCACAAAATAAACTACTTACTTATTTGTGATATCTAAATCTTAGATGCACTCTCAGAGGTTCAGAAGTGATTCAGAAGTTCAATAATGAGAACAATGATGATAAATATCAATACAGATGTCAATAATGAAAACTAATGAAGATTA
>JAJOHK020001897.1:0-11259 GCA_022457215.2 Leucocoprinus gongylophorus
AAATATGTTACAAACTCAAGATCTCAGAAAAGGTCAAGAATAAAAACCTTATAGTAAACACAAGAGAACTTAATAGAGTTCTTAGTACAAAATTATCTATCTTATATATACTAGACTACTAGACTATGTTATACTACTATTAGCTTACTCTAAAGGCTATTGATATATGGGCTAATATCATTGTTCTGGAACCTTTTACAATGTTCTTTGTGACCAATGTGTGACAATGAGTCACACCATGTGACAGTTTGTAACAGTTATATATAATATCATGCTAATCTCTAACTTTAAGTTCAAAATAAAAGAAATAGAAAAGAAAAATAAATATAAAATATAAAATAAAATAGAGTTTATTGTTTTTGATTCTAACAAGATAATAGACTTAGTTTATTTATTTTCCTTTCTCATTTTTATCTTCTTTTTCATTTATTCTTTGAACTTTAAGTTAGAAATTAGTGTAATGTTACAAACTGTCATACAATATGACATCATGTCACATATATGTCATATGTCATGGTCATAGTTACAATGATATCATACAGTATGTTTACTACATATTGATCTTATAAATAATACATGCTCTTTAAGGTAGGCTAGATTTATTGTAATATGAACTATTAGCCTAGTATATATAAGATAGACACTTTGTACTTGAAACTCTATTGAGTTCTCTTGTGTTAACCTTAATATAAGGTTTATCTTTTGTTTTAACACTTTGAGACTTAAGTTGTAGTACATACAGCTTTATTATTCTGTAGTTAAGTTACCAAATGTTCTGTTTAATTGATATAGATTTCTAGATACTTAGAGTAGTTGTTATCTCTGGTAAACTTCATCCTGTTCTCTTAGGATTTACTTGAAGGTAAGTTATGTACTTAGTTGTCTGAACAATATAACTTAGGATTTCCCTAGAGTTATAATTTCCACTAAGCAACTTGCTTATAATCAAGACAAGATCTTCTAGACCTTGTTTTTTTTATAGAAATAGCTGTATCTTGAAGTAATCAGAAGAAATATTTCACAAGGAGTTAACTATAGATATCTTTCCTATTACTACTTGGTCCAAGTTTGAGCAACTCTTTTAGGAGCATTTCTTTTCCATTAATACTACTATTAAAGCTGTTAACAAGCTAGAAGAAGTGATATATTAACAGGAGAGCCATATAGTGAAAGACTACCTAGGTGAGTTCCAATATTTTGTATTAAAAGTGTTATAGTATGCTTAAACTTTGATTTGATTTTTTTATTTCTTTTTCTTTTCTTTTATTTCCTAGATAATGAAGAGACATGTAACTTCAGTCATATGACATGTCACATGATGTGATATCATAGATCTAAAATATTATGAAAAGAACTAGAAGAAATAATATTAAAGTATATGATTATAGTATGTTTATCTTATAGCTAATATATAAATATTAGAATAGTGTTATGGGACATTTGAACACTAACAATTTTATTTTTCTTTTCTTTTATTTTTCTGATTTTATATTGATTTTCTTTTCTCTTTTCTTTTATTTTTCTTTTGAACAATAAAGAGGCACATGACACTGCAGTCACATGACAGGTTACATGATGTGACATCATAGGCCTAGAATATGGTGAAAGGATCTGGAAGATGATGTCAGGGCACATGTATACAACATGGTGGCCTTGAGTAAGAAATGAGGCAGACATGAGGTTGTAGTATGGACAATAGGGCAGACTTAATTATTGGTAGCATGGACCAAGCATGTTTTGTATATAAAGGACTCTAATTTAGCAGAGACTCCTTATCGAGTTCTCTTGTAATTTTCCCCACTTGATTGCCTACTAAGAGCTTTACTTGCTTGTGTAGCTATTGGACTTTGTATCTAGTGGTTGCCACAACAAATAGGGTTATTCATCACTAGCATAGACCATGAACTATTAGTATAAATAGGATAGCAATATATTAAAGACTCCTTGTCAAGTTCTCTTATAATTTCTATAAGCATACTAAGAGACTACTTAGTATGCTATTAACTGTCTTGGTTAGTAGTTACTACAATAGTGTTATAACCTTAAACCTTTAGAGCAAAGTACAAGATCAAACTCTTGTATTAGAGTAAACACAAGAGAACTCAATAGAGAGCCCTTTACAAAGTAGTCTACCTTATATACTTATTTAGATGGTCTGTGCTAATTACTGTGTACCCTATCCTAAATAACCATGTGTTAGGCACAAGGTCAACATATGGTGTATATGTTGTATGATGTTACTTCTTCTAGAACCTTCTACTTCTTTTCCTTATATCTCGTGATTTGTGACTATTACTGTGACTGATCATTACTCTAACCCTAACCCTAGAGTTCTAAAAATAGAAAATGAAAATAAATCAAAAATAAAATAAAATAAAATTGAAATCCATTGTTTTTTAAACCTAACAAATAGTAGAACTTAACTACTCTCAAGAATACTGTATCTTGTAGTCTTCTTTCTCTTACTCTATATTTATCCTCAGTATGTGATTAGTATGGTTAATCACTACAAACTTCATATAGCCAAACTCTAAGCTTAAGAGATAAAAAGCAGTCACTGAAAGACTGTTATGGACAGTGTTAACTAGGCCCAGGCTGATATCTAAACATACTTATTATTTAAGTGGGTGGTGCTGTTTTAGTATACTTATTCTTTCTGAGTAGTAGTCTTGTGCTGAAGATCTATTATGATCTTTCTATATAAAGAAATGGTGTTGTTTAGTAAGTATAAGAAGAATTCAAGAAATTCATTCTAAGATAATTTTTAGATAATACTATCAGTGGTGGTTTTATCTATATTGTTATGATATAGTAAAGCAGTAATATTCTTTTATATATTCTTCTAGATTTTATATTGGATTTTACTTTGGATTTACTTTTCTTTTATTATATTGATGATGACAATAAAGAGGTACATGATACTGTGGTCACATGACATATCACATGATGTGATGTCATAAAAGCCTAGAATGGCTTAGAGTGGACTAGAGCAGTCTAGATGGATGATGTCAAGGAGCATGTTAACTGTATAGCTACTTCATGGTATATATATGGTGCACTTATGGATGACATATGAACATTAGGGCAGGAGTAATTATTAGTAGCATAGACCATCCGTGATTTATATAAATAGAATAGTAATGCAGCAGAAACTTCTTGTCAAGTTCTCTTGTGATCTCCACTTGATATCCTACTGAGAGATTTATTGCTTGTATTACTATTGGTCATTGTGACTAGTGGTTGCCACAACATATATCTCTTGATCTATTGCTGCATGCCTATCTATCTCTTTCCTCTTCATCAATTATCATGTTTAGACCTTATTGGATAATTATATCTAATAGTTTGTATTGTAAATACTGTACCATGTAACAGACTATCTTCTATAGTATATATAGAAGCTTATATAAGACTCTTATCTGAATATTAGCCAAGCTTCTGGAGTACTTATCTAGCTTAATGTCAAGATCGCTGACGATGGACTTAATTTTTATTTTTATTTTATTTTCTATTTTTAGAACAACTCAGGTTAGGGGTTATCAGTCACACTGTCACATCAGTCACAACTTGATGGCGTAGTCACAAGACTGATCATGGGATATAGGAGAAGGAAGTAGAAGATTCTAGAACAAAGTGACGTCATACAGCATGGACAACACATGCTGGCCTCATGTTATACTCATGGTCATTTAGGGTAGGGTGCACAGTAGTTAGCATGGACCATGGGTACTAGTATATAAGGTAGACTACTCTGTACTAGGAACTCTATCGAGTTCTCTTGTGTTACTTAATACAAGAGTTACTTCTTGACTTAACCCTTTGAGTCTTGATTCATAACATTAGAACTTGATTCCATCCTTGGGACCACTTAACACTAGCTCTCCCTAAACTTACTCTCTATTCATCCTCAACCGAGGGACAACACAGTCCTTTAGTCAAGAAGCTATTGCCAGACCCTAGGCATAAGGGGTACACTAGCTAGGCAGGGGAAGCTTAGCCGGCTGATTGCATCAAAGCCCACTGGTGCATCTCAGACGTATTACCTTGTGTGGACATGCTCTTTACCTTCTTCCAATATCAGCCTCGTGCTACATACTCCCTTGTGGTGTGTCTACGCAGAGGAACAGTTGATCATTCTTAAAACATCAACTTAGAGTAGAATGACCTTCTTAGGTCAAAATCGTTTACAATTTCTGTAGGACAGTAGTCAGTCGGTAAAAGTAGTCAGTAATAGTGTAGGCAGAATAGGAAGAATACCTACTATTACTTACCGAGATTGCTTTATTGTCGGAGTACGAGTCTGATACTAAGACCAGCGCAGGCTCAGTCTTACTATTATATACATCATCCCCTCCCACTCCACCACCACTCTCATCACCAATCTCAACAATCGACTCTCTGCCCAATATGAGTCAAAACAATCTCCACGCCATCATCCAACAACAACAAGAACAAATGGCAGCCATGCAGGCACAAATACAGGCCCTGCTGGCAGCAGTAGGAGGAGGAGGAGGAGGTACAGCAACAGGGACTAACGCAGGGTCCCAAATGGAGGTTGCAAAACCAGCCATCTTCAATAGAGAAGTAGGGAGAGTAGGGGGATTTGTTTCAGCATGCAAAATTTATATTAGGAATAAGTTAAGGGGAGAAACAGTGGAAGGACAAGTGCAATGGGCCCTCTCATATGTACAAGGGGGGTTGGCAGATGTATGGAAAGAAAATTTGATAGAGAAATTGGAAAATGGGGAGATGGAGTATGAATCAATTGAGGAGTTTTTTACAAGTCTAAAGAAGGAGTTTGGGAGAGGAGAAGAGGAGTCGGTAAAGGTGGCAGAATTGAGAAAGTTGGAGCAAGGAGGGAAGACGATGGAGGAGTTTGTACAGGAGTTCAAAAGAGCAGCAAGGGGAAGTGGATACGAGGGGCGGCCATTGATAGAAGAGTTTAAGAGGGGGATGAACAGAGGAATCAGGAGGAAGCTGATGGAGGCAGAAAATCCGCCTGCCTCCATCGAACAATGGTATAGAAGAGCGATAGCTTTGGACAGAAATTGGAGGGAGAGTAGGAGAGAAGAAGAAAGGTTGAGAGGGAAGAAGAAAGGTGCTCCTAAGCAGGAGCAACAACAAATATTGCCACGACCATTAGTGTGGCAGAGGAGGCAAATGCCCTCTCAGCAGGCGACAACAGGGCCTGCTCCGATGGAAGGAGTGGAGAGGACAAATGCAGTAGTGGTTAGAGGTGCAGGGCAAGGGATAGGGGCTCCTCCTAGGCGGGACCCTTTTGCTATGGAGGTGTACCAGAGCTGGAACTGCTATGCTTGTGGAGGATTTGGGCACATGGCCTACAACTGCAGGAATAGGGGTCAGAGAGGGAGAGTAGCGAATAACAAGAGAGTGGAGTATGGAGGTGGTAGAATTGAGAAGATATCAAACTTTGAGAACAATTTAAAAGAGGGGGAGAACCTAGAACTCCTCAACTAGGTTCTCATAATAGGTACAGTGTATTAGCTACAGAAATAAAAGCTGATACATCTGGAAAAGAGAAGATGGAAGTAAGAAAAAACGAAAGAAAGCTATTGAGGGAGGTTATAATTAAGATCGGGTTGGAGAGGTTGGATACACAGGAAGGAATTACGGTGGAGGCATTGTTGGATAGTGGAGCTATGGGGTTAGTTATGAGTTTGGAGTTTGCGAGGAAAAAAGATTTTAAATCGAAAAAATTGGAGAGGCCGATGCAGGTGAGAAATGTAGATGGGTCATTCAACAGGGAAGGACCAATAGAGAACACAGTAGAGGTGAATGTATATTATAAAGGACATGTAGAAAGGACAGAAATCGATGTAATAGGGGGACAAAAGTGGGGAGTAATCTTGGGGATGCCATGGCTAGAACGCTATAATCCAGAAATAGACTGGAAGACGGGAGAAGTGAAGATGATGAGGTGTCCAGAGGAATGTGGGAGGCAGTGGAGACCAGTGTAAGGAAAGTCGGGATGGGAAAAGCAGAAGGAAGAAGAGGCAAAGAAGGAAGCAGGGAGAAAGAGAGAAGAAAAGGAGAGGAGGAAGAAGGGAAAGCCAATGGAAGTGAAGAAAGTAGCAGAAGAATGAGAGATATAGGATGAGGAGGAAGAAGCGGCAAAGTTGGAAGAGGAAGCCAAGAAGTTGGTACCAGAGAAGTTTCACAGATGGATTAAAGTGTTTGGAAAAAAGCAGTCGGAGAGGATACCTACAAGGAAATTGTGGGATCATGTGATAGATGTGAGGGAGGGGTTCATGCCAAGAAAAGGGAAAGTGTACCCTTTGTCAAGAGAAGAAAGAGAGGAAGTGAGGGAGTTTGTAAGGGAGCAATTGAGGAAGGGATATATCCGGCCATCCAAATCACCGCAAACGGCACTGGTATTCTTCGTAGGAAAGAAGGATGGAAAGAAGAGGATGGTACAAGACTACCATTATCTTAATGAGTGGACGATAAAAAACAACTACCCACTCCCTTTGATTTCGGATGTCTTGGAGAATATTGGGACCAAGAAGATATTCACAAAGATGGATCTAAGGTGGGGTTACAACAACATAAGGATAAAGGAGGGAGATGAGTGGAAGGCTGCATTCATGACGCCGGAAGGGTTGTTTGAACCAACTGTTATGTTCTTTGGATTAACAAATTCTCCAGCTACGTTCCAGGCTATGATGAATGAGCTGTTGAGAGATTTGACTAATATGGGAAGAGTAGCAGTTTTCATAGATGATGTAATTGTGGGGACAGAAATGGAGAAAGGGCATGATGAATTGGTGGCAGAGGTGATTAAAAGGTTAGAGGAAAATGATTTGTATGTAAAGCCAGAGAAGTGTAAATGGAGGGTGAGGAAGGTGGAGTTTTTAGGAGTAGTAATAGGACCAGAAGGGATTAAGATGGAGAAGGAGAAGGTAAAAGGAGTTTTGGAGTGGCTGACACCGAAATGTGTCAAAGACGTTCAGAAGTTCTTAGGACTAGCCAACTATTACCGCCAGTTCATAGAAGGTTTTGCAATGGTAGCGAGGCCATTACACGATTTAGTGAAAAAGGATAAAAAATGGGAGTGGACAGAGAGAGAAGAAAAGGCATTCACAGAGTTGAAAGAGAGGTTCACCAAGAAGCTAGTGTTAGCAACTCCAGATATAGACAAAAAAATGAGGATGGAAGTAGATGCGTTGGATTATGCAATGGGAGGTGTACTATCGATGGAATGCGGAGATGGTTTGTGGAAGCCAGTAGCCTTTCTGTCCAAATCATTGAATGAAACAGAAAGAAACTACGAAATTCACGATAAGGAAATACTGGCAATCATAAGAGGGTTAGAAGCATGGAGGCACTTGTTGAAAGGAGCACAGTACAAGTTTGAGATCTGGACAGATCACAAGAATTTGGAGTACTTTATGAAAGCGCAGAAGTTGAACAGGAGACAGGCCAGATGGGCCTTATATCTGTCTCAGTTTGATTTTACCCTGAAACATGTGGCAGGAACAAAGATGGGAAAGGCAGATGGACTTAGTAGAAGAGCGGACTGGAAAGTAGGCATAGATAAAGATAATGACAATCAAGTATTTATTAAGAACAACTGGATTCGTAGTATGTATGAGGTAGTTGTAGAAGGTCCAGAAGTAGAACTAGTAGAAAAGATAAAAAAAGCGAGAAGTAAGGATGAGGATGTAGTTAGAATAGTAAAAGAGATGAAGAAGGCTGGGGTTAAGGAGTTAAGAGGAAATGAGTGGAAGATAGAAGGAGAATTAGTATTAAAGGAAGGAAAAGTGTATGTGCCGAAGGATGAAGAATTGAGAGTGGAAATAATCCAGTTGCATCATGATGTGCCGGCAGCTGGACATGGAGGAAGATGGAAGACAGTGGAGCTGGTAACAAGGAATTATTGGTGGCCTGGGGTGACTAGGGATGTAGGAAAGTATGTGGAAGGATGTGATTTATGTCAGAGGATGAAGAACAGGACTGAGGAACCGGCAGGGAAGTTAAAGTTGAGTGAAGTACCACAAAAGACGTGATCACACTTAACTGTGGATTTTATAATGAAGTTGCCAGTAGTAGCAGGGAAGGATGCAATCTTAGTAGTGTGCGATAGATTGTCAGAGATGATACATTTTGTGGCAACTACAGAAGGGACATCAGCAGAAGGGTTGGCGAGACTTTTTAGGGATAATGTATGGAAATTACATGGATTACTGGAGAGCATAGTGTCGGATAGAGGACCGCAGTTTGCAGCGGAATTAACAAAAGAATTAAATTGGATGTTGGGAATACAGATGAAGTTGTCGACAGCATTCCACCCACAAATGGATGGGCAGACAGAACGGATGAACCAAGAACTGGAACAGTATCTTCGGTTCTTTGTTGAGCATAGGCAGAAGGATTGGCCAGAGTGGTTGGCAGCAGCAGAATTTGCAGTAAACAATAAGGTTCACACTGCAACTAAGGTGTCGCCATTTATGGCAAATTATGGGAGAGAATTAAGAATGGGGGGAGATATTAGGAGGAAAGGAAAAGTGGAGAGTGCAACGGAATTTGTCCAAAGGATGAAAAAGGTTCAGGAGGAAGCAGAAGCGGCATTGAGGAAAACTCAGGAGAAGATGAAGAGGTATGCAGATAGGGGAAGAAAGGAAACGGAGGAATGGAAGAAAGGGGATCGAGTCTTGTTGAGCACTAAGGATCTAGTGTTCAAGGAGAGACCCACAAAGAAGTTGACAGAAAGGTATGTGGAACCTTATGCGATTGAGGAGGTAATGTTGTCGAATGCAGTGAAATTACGATTGCCAAGTTCGATGAGGATCCATCCGGTAGTAAATATAAGCCGGATAGTGCGTTATAAGAAGCAGGTGAAGGGACAGAAAAAAGAAGAAGGAAAACCGGTAGAAGTAGAAGGAGTTGAAGAATGGGAGGTAGAAAAAATTCTGAATAAAAAGAAAATAAGGGGAGTAGAAAAGTATCTGGTATGGTGGAAAGGGTTCACAGCAGAGGGGGATACTTGGGAAAGGATAGAAAACTTGAAAAATGCTGAAGAAGCCATAAAGGAATTTGAAGGGAAGATGAGTGTGGAGGTTAGGAGGCAAGAAAAAATAGATATGGCAGAGGAGAGGGACTTCAGAAGGAGAGAACTACCAGGGAAGTTCATGGCAAAAATGTTGTACGGGTGGGATGATTGAAAATTCGAGGAGGAGTACTTAAATAAATTGGAAAAAAATTGGAAGAAGTGGAAGAGAGATAGGCAGATCGATAAAAGTGAGTATTTGAGGAGGGTGGAAGAAAAAATGGAGAAATAAAATGAAAAGATAGGAAGAAGAGACTGGAGAGTTTCTCCAGAGGAGAAATCTTAAGAGGGGGGTAATGTCAAGATCGCTGACGATGGACTTAATTTTTATTTTTATTTTTTATTTTATTTTTTTATTTTATTTTATTTTCTATTTTTAGAACAACTCAGGTTAGGGGTTATCAGTCACACTGTCACATCAGTCACAACTTGATGGCATAGTCACAAGACTGATCACAGGATATAGGAGAAGGAAGTAGAAGGTTCTAGAACAAAGTGATGTCATACAGCATGGACAACACATGCTGGCCTCATGTTATACTCATGGTCATTTAGGGTAGAGTGCACAGTAGTTAGCATGGACCATGGGTACTAGTATATAAGGTAGACTACTCTGTACTAGGAACTCTATCGAGTTCTCTTGTGTTACTTAATACAAGAGTTGCTTCTTGACTTAACCCTTTGAGTCTTGATTCATAACACTTAATAAGTGAGATCTCCTCATAGTAAGAAAATGTCTAGAGTAAAGATTCCCTTCTTAGAGATAATAGCTAGTGTTATTTAGGACAGTATTTAGTAGTGTAGTAGATAAGTAGACAGTAGATAGTATGAAGTCAAGTAAGAAGAATACTAATTAGCACTGATTGAAAAGAAGAAAGAAATAGAAAAAGAGTGGAGATAATAGGAGGTATGAGAGAGAAGGAGAGAAAGGAATAGAAAGATAGTAATATAGAAAAAGAAATGTTTTTTAGAGGTTTTGAATATATTAATTATTATTACAGAAATAAAAGGGAAATTAAAGAAAATAGGAGACCAGAAGTTGGGAGACTAGAATATTGGCTTTCAAGTAATAAATTTAAAGTTTTGATGTAATGCAAGCAGAAATTTCCAATAAAGAGAAAGAAAATTAAAAAAATTGTTAAGATAAACAATAGTAAAGATGGAGTTGAAATAGACATATGAGAAAGACAGAATTACTGTGAAGGCATTATTGAATAGTAAAGCAATAGGATTAGTGATAAGTTTGGAGTTTGTAAGAAAGTACAAGTTTAGTAAGAAGAAGCTGAAGAGACTAATTTATGTAAAAAATATAGATAGTATCTTTAATTATAAAGAACCAATTGAACATATGGTAGAGGTAGAATTATTTTACAGAGGACACAAGAAGAAAATAGAAATTAATATGATAGGAGATCAGAATTAGAGTATGATATTAGAGATGTTATGTTAGAGTTGTAAATAATGGACTTGACTTTATTTTATTTTTCTTAAGCAAAGAGTGTGATGCACCATTGCTTCTTTTTTTTATACCACCATCTTGTATGGTAGTACCTAACAGAGAAATTGTAAATATAAATTCTTTCTTTAACATTTTAGCTATGTTTTACTCAATAGAGTTTAAGAAATTCATTAGTTCATTCTGATATTTCATCTGTTCTATATATAGATAAAATAGAGGCTCAAAATAATGATCTCTCGTAGGTCAATCAAACTGAACAAGAAATATTTTATTTGTTTTATGCATCCTCTAAGAAGAGGATATCTAATATCTAGAATGAGGCTAATAGTTCAAAGGACACATCTTCTCCATATGTGGAGATTGTCACATTACACATGGAGGTTGCAAATAATTGTAATCAAAGTTCAAATTAATCTTACAGACTTGAACTATCATCTATTCCTTATGTAATATCATAACTGGCTAATCCAGACTTATAGAATAGCTACCCAACTTTCTTATTTGGTACTACACAATGACTTGAATAATATTAAGATCTCTCTTCATTGATTTGCAGATTTTATCAAGAATAGAAATCTAAAGAATAACAAAAAAGAAGATATTCCTAGTCTCATAGACTTTAGTTAAGCAGCTTGAACCCTTATTTCATCCATCTATAAAGGTGGTTGGGATGCTTTGAAGATGGATAACATTAACATATCATTCTATCAGAAACTGTCTTTGAAACTTAGTA
>JAJOHK020001898.1:0-11258 GCA_022457215.2 Leucocoprinus gongylophorus
AATGAGTCACTCAAGTGTTATCTACTTATATGCATAGCCTACATGCTGCTTACATATCTTGTAGTAAGTTGTCCACACTGTACTATGCTCGCTGTGCTTTGTTTCTTCCTATAACAGTGTTAAAGAAATTGCCTGCACTTTTTCCTTTCTTTGTTAAGGAATAGAAAGTTGTTGGTATCACACGTGACCGTTCTAATTGGTAGGAGTTGAACTCTTGTCCATGACTATCTGGTCTACTCCTCATCACATTCGTCTCTTTGACTCTACTGCTGTTGCAGGTGCTCCCTGCCCTTCCCAAAATTCTCGTCCATGGTTCGACACTCAAACAAAGAAACGGAACCATTCCTGGGAGGGCACCAGCTCCGAAGAATTGGACACCCTAGACCCACGTGCAACGAAGCGGCGCCGCTGCAGTGCACTAGAGCAGGGATTTGCAGATCTCTCGCTGTACCATGAACCACAGGATATCGATATTTCACCTGAACAAGGGATTACTGTCAATGAGATGATACCAGACTTTGATATTGCGATGGACGCCGACGACGAGGGTGACGAGGGGTATACAGTGCCAGTCGTGCTGCCCAGTTATATCGAGGAGCCTGGACATGATGTCCCAGAGACACAGATGAAAACGCCGTCGTGGTATGAACTGTCGCCTAATCGTAAGTAACAGTTGGTTTAATATATGGTCGCTTATTTTGCTGAATGCCTCAGGCATCCTGATCACCGACCTTGATTCGTTCGAGGCGGAAGATGAACTTACTGATCAAGTTAGCAGGGTGGAAATCAATAAGCCATTCCTCGAGCACATGAACAAGCCCTCGCCGTTTCTCATACCGCCTGAAAGGACTAACCAGGCACTTGTCCTCTATCGGCCCATATCAAGAGGACCCGAACAAAAGATGGATGCAGCAACCATAGAGAGGATAGAGGTTGAGACCAGAAATAATCAATTTTAAGCGACACAGCAGTTTTAAACGCATTGTATATATGAAACGGTAGATAAGGTCTACATAATTTAGACGAGAGTATCAGGGATTTGGAGGACTAACACCAAACTGGATGATGTCCTGTGTCCGCCTCTGCATCACCGGGTTGACGCCTGAGCTGACACCATCTGAGGTATATATGTAAGGGCTGATATTAGAGTGATGATGCCTGGCATGGGCGTGGGGGTGGGGAACGTGATGCATCTGGACAACATAAGAGGAGGCGGAGTTACCTTCGTCCTGAGGTTGTTGTTGCGGCCGGGAGAAGACAGCGATGGGGGATGAGGGGGGTCTAGATTGTGGTTGTTGGGAGACAGAAGGGACAGGAAGGGCAGAGGAGGACTGGGGAAGGAGAGAGATGGTTGGATGACATGCCAAGTTGATGATTCGCATGGGATCAGGGGGAGGCTGATGAGACATAAATACGTCCGGTTCTGGAGCGGGACTGACGGAGGATTCGTCGGGCTTGAATTCGTCGTCTTCAAGTTCCTCTTCAGGGTCATTATCAGGAATGGCAGAAGTCGAGGGGCCTGGTTCGTCCTGAGCAGGCTGCTTTTGTGCCGCAATTTCTTCTGCGGTGAGAAACCGACCACCGGGTCCTCTGGGGCGGCGCATGGCATGCTTATGGCGGGACTCGTGAAGATATGGCTGAGGAGAGAATATGAGAAGAGAGAAAGAAAGAGAGAAGAGGGATGCAGACCTTACGCTGTCGAGAAAGGCGATGGACCTCTTCCAGTCGGGTGCGGGCTACGCGCCGTTTGAGAATGCGAAAGTATTGCTTTGCGTTGACATATAGAGGTTCGTCATCAATATCAATGGAACAATCTGCAAGCTGCTGGGGTTGAGGAGGCGAGGAGGCGGCGTCATTTGGATGATGGTGGACAAATATGTCCTGTTGGGGGCAGATAAAGTGGTCTTCGTCTCTGTAGAAAGAGCGAAAGAGGCTGTCCTGTTGATGGTGATTGTGATGGCTATGGATGTCATGGATTCCGTGGTCAATGTGGATAGTGGGCTGCTGGATGTGCTGGACGTCGTGAACGTCGTGGAGGACGGACGGAGAGAGAGACGATGGAACCATCACGCCGTCACGTCACGTCACGGCCATACCATTATCGGTCAGTGTCACATTCTGTCACGTCACCATGGACAGCGCTGTCAAGCAACTCAAGGTCCCTGAGCTCAAGCGCATCCTCGCCGACGCCGCCGTCGCTGTCAGTCCCCGCGCAAAGAAAGACGTCCTCGTCACCGCCGTTCTCGACAACAAAGCAGCTCTCGACCTTTTCTCTGCCCGCCATCGCCAGCTGCACGACCCTACTACGGTGCCCGACGCCCCTGCCTCAGCATCCCCACTTCCGCCCACTTCCAGCGCAGAACCCGTGGAGAACACTACAGATCCAGAGCTCGACAAGCGTAAGGCCCGTGCTGAGCGATTTGGCATCCCTCTCGTCAACCCATCTTCAGACGCAAGCACGCCCCTCTTGTATCTTTGTCCCATCTCTCTGACCTTTGTCTAGGATGAAGAAAAACTCAAGGCTCGTGCGAAGCGCTTCGGCCTCGACAACAACAAAAAGCGCCCCGCCACTGAACAAGTTGATTCAGAAGAGCTCGAAAAACGCAGAAAACGCGCCGAACGCTTCCGCACCAAGACCTCTGTAAGCCTCTGCGTTTCTTTACCCACCGCATCTTAACGTACTCTCCAGGACGCGTCCACATAGACACTTCTGTACTCCATTTGATATACCCAATGCACATTCTCCTTCATGATCAGGTCCTCTCATGCAAAGGCAACGTTGTGGTGCCTCTCCAGCAACTTCCTGGCTACTCACATCTAATTTCATTGAGACACAGGATTCCTTGCTTTCCAGCCTTGTCCACATCCCGATGCCGCTGATTAACATCGGTCCCATATAATTGTTCTCTGGTCCTTCCGCGCATATTCAACGGCTTATCCTTCCTTTCCTGACTGGATTTTTTCCAGACAAGAGTGCCGTCCCTAAGTGCTGTATGTATGATAGCGTCATCTCCCCCCCCAGTTCTCTGGGTTGCCGGTCTTGGTGATTCTCAAGCCGGTATGTCCCCATTGCCTCACCAACTCACCTTCTGCAGTTTTGGGATGAGTGTCAAGCGATCTACCTCTTCCTCGAAGAATATCCTGACGAGCAGCTTGTACACAATAGCAGAGTTCCCGCTGTCATTCGAAATCAGCTGCCACCAGCTATGATTCCAACCTCACAGCCTCTCAATGATTTCGGGTTTCCTGCCAATCGCGTCTTGGCCTGATCATCGGTAATGCTGGTTCACACTCTCGCGCCTCGCTACTCTTCAGTCACCCAGGAATCCAACACGACATGTCCGCTCTGTCGATCGTTTCATTATCAAGAAATTCACTTGATTATATGTATTGACGCATTCCTCTACTTGATTCCTCTTCGAATAGTTTCCATAACTCTGGCTTGATGTATTCTGTCATCCTACACCTCTATAGATAGTATTCTTTAGTTATTGAGTCTCAACAGAGTACATCCCGCTTTGTCATCATTAAATCATTTTCGCATCGAGATTAAACTCTCTTTCATTGACTATGGCACAAGCAACTCAGCCCCTTTATACTTGTCTCTCATGTTCAATCGCTTTTTTATCTCCAGAGGAGCAACGCAAGTGTTTCTACCAGTGATGCTTTCCCCAATCTGCTAACCATTCCCTCTCTCTCTCAGGCGACCATTACAAGTCGGATTACCACCGCTACAACATGAAGCGTCGAGTAGCAGGTCTTCTCCCCGTCGCTGCTACCGTTTTCAATAAAAAGGTGTTGCACCGAGAAGAAGAAACTGCGGTCGTGTCCTCTCCCAGAGGCGAGGTCTGCGAGGTCTGCAAGTAAGCCATTTCGAGGACGGAGCAAATGATTTCCAATGATTTACGTTTTCCACAGCAAAACCTATACAACAGGAAACTCGTATCGCTCCCATATTCGGTCCAGAAAGCACAAGGATAACGAAGTCCGAGCGGCTTTAAAATCCAAATCTTCATCAGAATCCACCAAACAAGTGGGTACCACCTCAAGTCCAAAAGCGAAATCACAGTATGGCCTTGATTTAATTGAAAAGAAAGTTGCATTACTTGTTGTCGGTCAGGCAGCTACAGAAGAAGACATAAATCGCACAATTGATGACCGGATAACTGCTGCTCGTTCACATTTTTCTCCATTCCACTGTCTCTTCTGTTCCGAGCAATCCTCTAGTCTTGAAAGCAATCTGACCCACATGTCCATTGCCCACTCCTTTTTCATTCCTGATGCAGATTACCTCGTCGACACCACCGGCTTGATTGCCTACCTTAGTGACAAGATTGCCATCGGCAACGTTTGTATCTACTGTGGTGATAAAGGAAGGCAGTTCCGCACATCAGATGCTGTCCGGAAACACATGATTGACAAGAGTCACTGCAAGATTGCGTACGACAACGAAGACGAGCGGCTTGAGATCTCAGATTACTACGATTTTACTGCATCTTATCCCGATGCTCATGTGCGGAGGAGGAAGGCTCTTGAGGCAACTGATGAAGAATGGGAAGACATGGATGAGGACGAGATTAGTTCAGGAGACGAATTGGGCGAGATCATCGACAAAGACGCTTCGGAATCAGTTTTAGAAGACAGTGTCGACCTTCTTGAAGATCCTGAAGATCAGATCACATACGGTGACTCACGTTTTGAACTGGTCCTCCCATCTGGTGCTCGTATCGGGCATCGATCATTGAAACGCTATTACGCCCAGTCGTTCTCTAGTATGCCACGTGGAGGTAAACCGGAAGATCCCAATTCTGGCGCCGCTCTCGTTCGTCGACTATTGGGAGAGAAAAACTCGGATTTAGTTCCTCGAAAGGGAGGGTTTGGTGCATACGGAGCTGGAACAGACGTCATTAAAGCACGGAATCGTGGTGAAGCTAGAGAAGCTGGTCGTCATGTTCGTGAATTCCGAGATCAGCGACGAAGGGAAGATTTTAAAACTAAGGTTGGGTTTATACATAATCACCAGAAGCACTTTCGAGACCCTCGTACGTTGGTTTCTATACTTGCACAGATATGTCCTTTTTCACCCATGTTATCCTTCCAGTGCTTCAATGACTCATGCCCGTGTTCCTATTTACCTCAAATTGATGACGTAGAAATGAAATTTTGAAAAATAAAATAAAATAAATGAGGGCTATGTCATAACTCAAGAGCGGGTATATTCGAAAAACGAGCATAAACATAAAAATAACTAATCTAGTACAAATAAGCTGCAGGTACAATGCCCTCGCGTCCTGTGCGAAGGTCTCGAGCATACCACCATCTATTCAAGTAGATCAGCATCCTATTGCAACAATGGTAAACAGTCGACTCACGCATGATCCTTATCATCCAGGATTTCAACCTCCGTCCCAGTTTGCAGAGCGAGCTCACCCTCGCCATTTGGAACAAAATCATATCTCACATGACCAATCCGACTATTCTCTTCTGGTAAAAGACAACCGACGGCTTCAGAAGGAGTCTCTGCTCGAAGATAATTGCTGGCGTCTGGACCGAATGGATCTTGATCGTCGACTCGAATAGATTTATCCTCTTCCTTCTCGAGACCATAATTGCTGAACGGACTACTTGATCCTAATATAGTTGTGCGTGTGGCAGCATTGATATGTTCTAGCAGTGAGGAAGGACGATGATGCGTCGAATCATCGTCATCTTCCTCAGTCGTGTCATATTTAACCTTGTCATCATGACGAGAGAAAAGGGTCCAGAGAATTCCAACCAGAGCCAAGAGGAAGACAATGCCGGCACCGATGGCGATGGAAATCAAGATAACCACACCGGTGGCCAGGAATCCTGCCAGAGGATTAAGGAACACAAATCAACTTGAATGAGGATACTCACTGTGCTGCGCGAAACTGAATTTTGCAAGCGAGTGAAACAGGGAAGCGACAAAACCGGGCTGGCCATTTGTGGTTGTCGAAATGATATAAGGAATGAATGACTGCCCATCATAGAGAACTGATGACGCATTTCCGGAATCCAGTAATGCGCCGGACATCATCAACATACGATCGGACTCAATGATGCCTTGCGCTGCATGTGTATTTTGCAACGGCACCATCGTAAGCTGAGATACAGACGTGCCTGCGTCCATGTTTGAGCCTAATTTAAGTATCAGAGCACATTCCTGCATTGCAACGCCTGAGAAATACCGAGCGTTGTCCAACTAGTGCCGTTCCAAAACGACAAGAAAGAAGTCGAATCATTAAATGTCCTACAAGAAAAGTGAATATAACGATACGAAAAAAGAAATAATCATACCTTCCGGCAGCAAAGATGCTACTTGCATTATAGTTATTGACTTCAATTGCGACAACCGGTCCAGGAACATCTGAAACCAAGCCCAAGGTAATCCAGGTAGAATTTTCCAGGACAAATTGAGCGACACTAGCGGAGGTATCACCATTTATGGTGAGGGATCCTCCAACTATGAGAACTTCTTGGTTGTTCTTAGGGAATGTCAATGTATCGAACTGATAGTATCCTTATTTAAAGACTTACGCCAGCATAGGCCACGGCCATAACTTGGCCAGAAACTCCCGCGCCAGGCACATCCCATTGATGTCTACTTGTATCATAGAGACAGACAGCTTCACACCGGAGCGATCCAGCTCGGGAAAATGTACCAGCAACAATGATGGTATTGATCTGAGATGTTGATTTAGAAATGGAGCGAACAATCGGAGACTCGCCATCACTGGTTTGTAGTGGTTGCAGGCCATTGAGATCCCACTGTTCATCGACCAAATTGTAGATGGCGAAACCATCGGCATCTGTCCCCGGGATCGTGAACTGGCCGCCAACGTAGAGACGATCACCATCAACAAACAACGAACGAACAGTACCATTGAGCTGTGTACCGGCAAGACCGGAAGCAAGCCCAGTTTTGGTATCATAGAGAAGGACGCCTGAAACAGAGGCATTGTCCTGAGAACTATAAGTGAAATTGCCGCCTAGAATTGTGATTTCCATAGATGATGAACTGTTTGTCCAGAAGGCCCCCGTGAAGACAAGAGGAGCGGTTGTAGAGGGAAGGGATTGCAATGTAGTATCAGAAACTGCGGACGATTGCCTCTTATTCACACGATGGAAGGACGTGTGTGGCACCCAAGCAGAACGAGCAACACGAGAACGGCGACCGTTGGAAGTACTGAAGGATGTCCGTCGAGTTCCAGAGAGCGTTACAGGGAGAGGGTCAACTTGAGGCTCATTCTCATCACTATTCTCCAGCATAGCAATTCCACTTGCACTAAACTTGCGGAAGCTGGCCACGTTGCCTGCAACCCACTGTTGCGAGGTGCCGCTCACAATTAAAGACATGTCCCCGACAACAAATCCCCTACTGCTCGACCAGGTATCCGATGCGGTATTCCAAATAGCCAAACTCGATACGCTGACATCACTAGCAGAAGAGAATGAACCGGCAACTTGAATAAGGCCATTGCTCGAACTCAAGCTAGTAACGACACCGTCAACGCCTGAACCCATTGGTGTCCAAGTATTTTGATTGATTTCATAGGCGGCAACACCTCGGAGCCGTCCACTAGTCGTTGCAGCAGCAGTATCATAGAATGCTCCACCGACGTAAAGGCGGTTTTGATCGACCAACAATGCAAAAACAGGTCCATTCAAGCCATTGTCTGCAATCGAAACCAGTCCACCATCTCTGTACATGACAATATTCAAAGCTCCCGAAGCAGAACCCGAGGAGAGCTGGAAAGTACCAGCAAGAAAAATAAGGCCAGAAGGATGATGAGCGACAGCTGTGATGTTGGATCCATTGAGCTGTGTTAAATTACCAATGCCATTGCTCATCTCGACACTGATGCTATCAAGGGGTGTCAATGAAGAGTTGGGAAGCATTTGGGAGGCATCAAGGCTGTCGTTACTGGATACCAAAGACCGGGGCCACTCAAAAAACCCGAAACCACGTTGGAAACCCGGGAAGGCATTGGAAGAGGCATTGGACACCATAAAATCAACAGATGTAAGCACCAGCTGGACGCGATCAGCCACAATTTCATATCGACCATTGCTGCCGGATCCCTCGGGCTGGTCAGCCAAGGCCATGGTAATGGTTGTGACGAAATCAGGGCCGGACGGCACGATTGGTCCACTATAAATCTGAACAACATTGTTGACATGATTTTGCTGCGAGATGGTGGTGACAAAGGGTGAGAGCCCTTCACCAGGGAAAATAGTGACTTTAACACTTGTTCGAGAGTCACAGTCAAGGAAATCTGTGCATCCAGGTATCAGGAGGCTGACATCGTAATTTCCTTCGGCAGATACATAAGGTAGCCATGTGAAGCTGGGTCTCGAAGCTGGGGGTGCTCCAACATCGAAATCGGAGGCAAGAATTGTCTGGGTGGTTCCTGCAATGCCTGTATTTGCTACTTTGGCAGCCCAATTCCCTGTTCTCTTAGTGTTGGAGGGTTTAGGAGCAAAGCATGATTGGCCATTTTCCTGTTCTACGGCAGAAGCGAATGCGCCAGATGAAAGGAGTTGAAGTAAATGCAGGCCAGGGCCGCTTCCGACGAAGCCCGAGAGTGTGATCTGGATACCAGTAATCTCTAACGTGGAATCGAAGAGGAAATCTTGGTATAGCAGAGAGGAGTCGACTGATAGGGGACAGGGATCGGTGCAAGTCTGGTTTTGACTTGTACTGGGATCGATGTAAGTAAGGGGCCTTATTTGATTGTCCGGAATGGTCGTCACACTGGTATGGACAGTTAGAGAAGTTGACGAAGACCGGTAAAAGGGGAAACTCACCTGAAGGCGGTTGTCCCATGGCCAGGCTGGAAGGTATTGCCAAGACGTACACCATTGACAGAGATAGAGGAAAAGGCCCGCACAATGATCAAGGGGGTCCCATTGTCCATCGCAAACCACGAATTTCCTGGTCCGTCTGGTCCAGCTGGGCAGAGAACATTGTGGATGTTGTTGAATCCAGGTTCTGAGGTTGAGGGAGAGCCATCAACTTCTGCGCTGTGCAACGGAACAGAGACAAGCGAGGAAGAAAATGGTGTAGCACCAGCGGAAAATGGCACACTGGGATTATGAGCGGTATTGAGTGGACCAGTACCGAACGTGGTCACAAAGGAACCGGCGAAGAAAATTGAGGAGTCAGAGGAGTTGGTGGTTATAGAATCAACACGAGATTGTGCTCCTGATAATCCTCTGAATGGAGGAGGGCTCCATGATCGGGTCTGAGTGTTCCAAACTGCAATGGCAGAGCCTGGGGAGGTGAAGCTGCCACCTGCCCACACTTTTTTTTCAGGCGAGTCACAGAATAGCGAATATATTTCGCCGTTTGGCGAGGTAGATGTGAGAGTAGAGAAGGAATTTGAGGAAGGATTGTATGAGGCAATATTGGTCGCGGGGGCATCCGCAAGAGAAGTAAAGGAGCCGCCGAAATAGGTGACACCGTCGAGGTCACAAGCAGCGTTGATCCTGCCTCCCGAGTTTGTCGAAGCGAGATAAGCCAAAGAACCGTCCGAGGAGCGGGAAAAGAGGGTTGAGGTCGCTGGGTCAAAGGTGACAGATAAGTTGGAGAAAAAGTCAAAGCCAGCAAAGGCGCCAGCCAGGCCGACCTTGCCCATGCGGTCGAAGTCGACTTGAGGGAAAGCAGCATAGACAGCAAGGACCCATATAGCGAGAAGAGAAACGTGCAATACTGAGGGAAAAGGCATGAAGTAGCTAGCGGATTATAGCATACATGCAAAATAAAGGGCAGTCGACAGCTGCGAAACAACACTGGACTCTCAATTAGGTTATTTATTCTCACAGTCACTATTTAGTCTTTACAACAAGATCACTTAGGTCTGTCTGCGTGCCCACTCCAACCAGGAACGGCGATGCCTGTTCAAACGCCCTGCAGAATTATAAACTAGTCTTCATGTCGCCGCTGATGTACACAACTCACTGGGGATACCGGTATCGGTGCACCGGTGGCCGCCCTGCGCTCGTCGTCAGCCGAGTATTGTTAGCCACCTCCGCCCTGAGCGCCGTGTTCCGTGTATTTACTTCCAACCATTCCTTTGCAGGGGTTGTGTACATCGCAATCCAGCGGGTAAGATAAACGTTGCTGCCGGGCTCCGGGGCGTATTTGTACGTAACAGCAACAAGGCCAGCCAAGATGAGTGTATTACGCCAAAACGGAGTGGCAAAATCTGGTGCGCGTTTCAGTTAGCGTTTCGATCTCCAACACACGTTTACAGACCTTCTTTGGAGAAGTTGCTGTGCTGTTCACCCTGACCTGTCGTGGCCCACCTGCGATATGGCGCAGTGAGCTGCCTGCAAGGGACACCAGCGGAACGGAATCTGGTTAATGACATGGAGAAGAAAGGAGAGAAGGCCGGCACATGCCGGTTTATTTGCCATCAATCGAAAACCAAAGAGAGAAATAATTAATTATTCAAGCTTAATCCTTGTTCCTCCTCTCGAACATCATTTTACGCATTTCTGAAGCAGCACGCCGTGCTCCTCCACCCCCAACCCAACCTCTTTGTCGTAACCATCCCACAAAACGGGGTGTGAATGCAGCCGTGAGCCCAACACGCACGGGCAAGAAAAGTGTCTTGTGAATAGTGTAAGCCAAAACCAGCATGGCGTACAACCCCTCTGATCCTCCCTGATTTTCGTGGGTTGCTCGGTCAATTTCATCACGCCCAGGTTCTGCAGGTCTTGAGTGTAGTACATCGTACATCATGTGCTTGGCCTGTGCTGCGACACGCGACACATAATCTGCTCCAAGTAGATTGATCCCCACAAACGCAACGCCAAAATCGAGAGCAGACAAGATAAGGTAGACCCCAAGGGCGTACCAACCGTAGGACTTGATGAGATGTTTCAGGCGCTGTGATAGTGTCGCATTTTGTGGTAGAGAATTCAATGAGGGGGGAGATGAGTTTGTAAGACGCGCTGGAAAATGATGGAACAGTCGAGACAGGCCAGCCCTAGGCTGATTTGTGAGGATGCCACGAACGCGCGTAGTAGGCAACAAAGGTGCTCTAGGTGTGACAACTTTGAGGATGTTCATACGAGGGAGAAAGCTACGAGCAAGGAGCATGGGCATGGAAGAGAAATAAGAATAAGAAATAGTGCAGAAAAGTTGCATCACCGATCATGCCGCGGCATGGCTCGGCAGATTTGGTAATTGTTAACCTCCCATCATGAGTTGTTGGTCTATAAGAATGGCA
>JAJOHK020001899.1:0-11256 GCA_022457215.2 Leucocoprinus gongylophorus
TTAGGTTATTGGCTATCCCATTTCAAAACTTCATATAATTTGTCCAAATCATTTCAACCTATCATGCTGCTTAACACTACTGGCAAACTCTTTGAGAAGATGATTGGAGAAAGAATACAGTTTTTTTGATATCTAACAACTCTATTTACCCATATCAATTAGGTAGACTCAAACACAGATTCACTATTGATGTGGATGTTACTCTTACTCATCTCATCAGATCAGGATAGGTCAAGAATCTCACTATGAGCATGTTAGCTTTTAACATTGCACAGTTCTTCTCTTCACTCAATTATTGGCTTCTCTCTCTTATCCTGGCCAAAGCTAGTTTTGATCCTAAAGTTTCTAATTTCTTCAACAATTATCTAGTTAGTAGAAAAACTAAGCATCTTTGGAACAGTTTCTCTTCTCTCTTTTACAATGTTGATGTTGGTGTTGGTCAAGGATTGGCTCTTTCACTCATTCTTTCTACTCTTTACCTTACTCCTATATTCTATATTTTGGAAAACCATCTAAAAAACCTAAAAATTCCTATTTCAATTCTATCTTTTGTGGACAATGGTCTCTTCATTGCCCAATATAAATCCATTTCTGTTTCAAATGTGAACCTTTATTATAGCTACAATGTAATTTATTCCCTTCTCATAAGGTTTGGACTAGTCATAGAATATGGAAAAACTGAGGTGTTTCACTTTTCTAGATTGTATGGTGTCTTTAATCCTCCCTTTTTAGACCTTACTGCTTTTGAGAGCTCTGTGCTACTTCCAAAACTATGTGGCAATATCTAGATTTCTTCTTTGACCAAAAACTCACATTTCACCATTATATCAACTTCTATACAAATAGAGCCATCTCCACTATCAAATGTATGAAAATTCTGGGTAACTTGTCAAGAGGCCTTGTTCTCCTTCAAAAAAGATAACTATACATTTGCTGTATGTTACCTATAGCTTTATACAGTTTTCAACTGTAGTATTACAATAAAGCCCCTCTTGACTATCCTCTTAGAATTCTCAGGAAAATACAGTGAAGAGCAGCTCTATGGATCTCCAGAGCTTTTTGAATATCCCCTATAGTGGGTATTAAAACTATAGCCAATTTAATACCTATCTATATTCACCTCAAGAAATTGCAAGGAAGATTTTATATTAGAGGTTTTTTGCTTCTCTCCAACCACATTATTAAATCAATCATTGACACTAGTGGGTCAAATGAATGTATTGCCCATCATCATCTATCCTTTAACAAATTAATGCCTAAACAATTACACAGTCCATTAATTAATATGGACAATAAATGTAATGAATTTCTCCTTTCTTTTTCTCCTTTTAATAAAGAGTTTTTCCTAGGAAAAAGACTTATAGATCCTTTCTTGGATCAGTTCTCTTTTTATGTATGAACTTATGATATTAAGAATCATATACATAATCTTGACAACATTGCTATCAGTACTTCCAACAATCCTTACTCCTCAATAGTTCTCTTAGATGCTAGCATAAGAAATAATGTTGCTACCTCTATATTGCATATCCACTTATACAATAGACTGATTATCAAAACAATTTACCATGTGGTAAATATTACTACTACTGAAACTAAGCTCTTTGCAATTAGATGCAGAATCAACTAAGCTGTTGGTATTCCCAACATCAAGTGTATTGTCATTGTTACAGACTTCTTATATAGTGTCAAGAAAATCTTCAATTCATTGATGCACCTATATCAAATTCACTCTACTGCTATTTCTCAAGAACTGAGAGATTTCTTTAGGAAAGATAGTAACAATCACATTGAATTCTGGGATTGCTCTAGCAAGCAGAAATGGCTGCTACACTCCTTAGTAGACAAAGATACTAGGAGGTTTAATTTTTCTCCCATTCTTCCAAGCAAATCATTCTGGAACTTTTGCAAAAAGTGAGAGTGTGACTCTATTTCTGCAATGTGGAGAATGACTTTTTAAGTATTGGATCTAAAAGAAAGAAATTTCCTTGAACTACTTGACAATAACTCAAATTCTCTCAAACTATTTACTATCAAGAGTGGACCATAGCTTTAGTATTTTGGCCACTTTAACTTTCTTTGCACTAGAGCTACCAAAGCTATAGTCAATCATGCTCCTATTGGGGAGTATCAGCTAAGATTTTTCCCTATAAAGGAATTTGCTTGTCTATATAGTGTATACTCCATTAAATTGAGACAACATATTCTACATAAGTATATGTCAAAGTTGAAAGCAGTGGACTCTATTTATTTTTATTTCAGTTTATTTTCCATTTTTCTATTTTTAGAACTTAGGGTTAGGGTTAGAGTGATGAGATCACACTGTCACACATCAGTCACATCAGATGACACAATCACAGTAACAGTCATAGTAATAGTTATAAGTCATAAGATACATAGAAGGATATAGAAGGTTCTAGAAGGATAATGTTATATAACATATACAACACATATTGACCTTAAGACAAACACATGGCTGTTTAGAGTAGGCTAGAAGTAGTTAGCATGGACCATTAGGTTTTCATATATAAGATAGACAATTCTGTACAAAGTTCTCTATTGAATTCTCTTGTGTTAACCTAATATAAGATTCTTTCTATTAACCAACACTAAGATCTTTGAGTTGTAATAGTATAAGAGATTTAATAATTATTGGAATCCAAGAAGAGACTCTATTAGTTATTTCTCTAAATGTCTCATATTTAACAACAAGATCTTTTTTTTTGAGAATAGTATTGTTTCATCAAATTACTAGTATATAGTGATATTTTTCTTTTTCTTTTTCTATTGACTCTTTTCTTTCTTTTCTTCTTTTTATTCTCTCTTCTTTTTCATAGTTTGATGTGGTTTCTATTTTTATATATGTAGTTACAAAGTAGCTACCATAAACTGTTTACATGCTCTATGTAATAAATTGCTGATTTAAAAAAAACAATAATCTTTTTAAAAAACTATTAAAATTCTAACAGAATATTTTGAAAAAAATTGGTTATATAACTTTTTATGATATAAATTAAATTATAAAATTTAATATTTGAGCTTTAAGAAATAATATTCAAATATTCAAAAACTAAAAAAATCTTATGTAAACCTCTAAATATAAGTAAAACTTAATATTGGATTATATACTTTATATATTATAGTTTAAATTTTAAATAATAATTAAAAAAACCAATATACTATAGTTATATTATGTAATGTATAATTGCAATTTGTATAACAAAATTCAAAAAAATTAAATCATTAGATTTATTATAAATCAAATTAATTAACTAAAATAATGAATATTATCTTTAACTTGGCTATTCTAATACTGAGTAATAAATATTTTGATATGAAACTTATTTAGTTAAAAAATTAGATTAAAACAGTTATAATTTATAAGCTATTGTTTATAAATTATATAAAGTTATTTTTTATTTAGTGTAATTTTTACTTTTTTATTAGCCAATATTTCAATAATACTTATATTAATGAAAATATTTAGTTTAATTTTATAACTTAGTATACTTTTAATTTAAATATAAACTATATAACTAATTTAAGTTAATCTAATTATACTTTAATATTATTAAAATAGAAAATATTTGAGTAGTTATAATAGATATAATTAAGTTAATATATTTTAAAATTTATAGTTTAAAAAAAAATTTTATTAACAATTTATAACATAGGGTGCAATGGCAGGCTGTGGTAACTACTTAGTAGCTACAGTACATTGATGGGCATACAATATGGAAAAAGAAAAAAGAAAAAGAAAGAAAAGAAAAAAGGAAACAAACCAAGCTACGTTAACAGGATTGCTACATTACTGTACTCCACTTTCGAAAGAGTTCCTGTTGTTTTCTACCATGCTAATCTTTATTGAAACAGTTACGCCAATAAGAACAACTATAGCTATCTGCTTGATGGTCTCCCTTGCAATTCACACACTTGAAAACATGAGGACATGGCTCACCAATATTAGTAGCCATGCGATTTGCTTTCTTGTTTTCCATACAGCACCATGCTTTCTCTTTGTGGTATTTGGTATTATGAGCTCTGTAGCACTTAGCACACCTGAAGATGTGAGAGCGACAACTCAGTGTTGAATGTTCCCACTTCCAACAGTTTTTACACTAAGGAACTCCTGGGTTCATGTTTGTTCTGCAAACAGTCGCAATAAATTGCCCAACATTAAATTGTCAATTGATGATGTTCTTCACACAAGAACCGCTCTGGGAATCCCAGATGTCTACCCATACTATTGCTTTATCTGACTTGGGTGATGCTTTGATGGCATGTGGTTTCAAAGCCAAAGTCGTGTCCTTGAAAAGATATGAGTCTTTTAAAACACCTTCGATAATATCAGGAGACATGACTCCTAATTTGCTTGAGTATAGAAGTCCAATGATCTTCATATATGATTTGGACTTGGGAAGACAAGGACTCTCAATGGAATCTGGATCAACATTTTGAATGTTTTTCAAGTATTTCTTGATTGTTGATAAATCAAGATCGCTAGCAGGTTTATTTGTTATGATGATGATTCCATTGACGTTAAATTGAATGAAATCTGTGAAAATGTTTGATTTGGAATTTTTCAGACACTTGTTAATGTTAGAAATATGAATGTGGGCTGAGTTAACAATCAACTCAGCATTAGTTTTGGTCATAGAGATTATAACCTTTCTTCTTGACTGTCCTCTAGTTGTCATATTGATCTTGGGTTTCTTTGTACCCCCACTATTGTTCTTTGCTTTCAACATCTTTCCAACTTCATTAGCTGACAAAGTGGGAAATACTTCCTTCACTTGAATAACATCTTCAATGTTCGATGAGATATTTGCTTTAGAAGCCTGCACATAAGACTTCTTCATAATCATAGGCTTTGGAGCCTTCTTCTCATTTGGTCCAGTCGTTTTGCTGGAAGGAGGTATTGCAGGAATGTTTGGATTCATAGTAGTGGTAGGCATAGAAGACAGTGGCTTCTTTGCCTCAGGTTGGTTCACCAAGCCAAGTTTGACATAGTTGTTTAGGATTTTCTCACCTACAAGAGTATGAAAGTTTTTACCATCCTCAACAGGTAGAAGATCTCATCTAGAAGAGTAAATGGCTGAGATGAGGTTCTAAAAGCCCTTTGTTACTTGTTCAAATTCCCTAGCAGGCAATTTCTTGTCTGCTGGATTATTCTTGATGTAATCGATGATTCTCGAGATCAACTGAGTCATATTGATGGCATCTATCTCAGACGTTTCATCTGTTCTGAAGATAGATAATAAGCTCCATTCCAAGAACTTGGTATCAAAAGCTGATTTCCGCCATAATTTAATAATGAAGAGCCAGAATCAATCAAATCCATCCTTCTCTTTCCTTTCGCATCCCTATTATGTAACAGAGCATGGGGTGATGACATGTTTTCTCCTGCAGGAGAAACATGAGATGTAGGTGAGAACTGAACTTCAGGTATGTCTTTGCTCTAGTCCATTGACAATTCATCCCTAGGCACTTGAAGCCTGGGTTTTATGAAAAAACTTGCCAAATGCTTGATTTGTGCTGGTGTTTTCATGCCAGCAGTAGGTTTTGATTTCATAATTAACTTGCTCAGAGTAGAGAAAGATGATAATTCACTACTATTTCCTATGAGTGCTAACCACACAAGATAATAGTAGGAAGAAAGAAGTGATGTGTAGTTTAAAAACTTTGTTAAATTATAATAATTGTTACTGTAAAATAGTCAATTAAACTTTTAAAATATTTAAATATACTTACTTGCTTATTTAAAATAAAATTTAAACCTAAATTAAGTAAAATAATATAATATTACAATATACTAAAAATATATAAAATAAATTTATTTATATTATAAACTTTAATAAGATAATATTATTAAAGTTATAAATAGTAAATTTTATTTTTTAATATTATAATTTTATAATATAATAAAATTATGTAAAAAATATATAATAGGCTAAATTAGTATAGCATAAATATATTGAAAATAATAAAAATATATTAATATAATTTGTATATATTTTAACAAAATATAACTTTTATATTAAAATAAGTTATTTTTATTTAGTTTAATTTTTTCTTTTTTATTATTTAATATTCAAATTATATTTATATAAATAAGTTTAATCTTATAACTTTATATATTTTCAATATAACTAATTATCTTAAAGTAGAATATTATTTAAAAATATTTGAAAAATAAAATCTTTAAATAATTAGTTTTGATATATATTTTATTTTAATATAAAACTTATTATTATTAAGTTATTGCTTATAAAATTATTTTTATTTAGTCTAATTTTTACCTTTACTTTTTTTAATATAACTAATAATTTCAAAATAATATATATATATATATATATAATAAAATCAACTAAAGAAAAAAATTTTGATTTATATTATTAAAAATCAAAAATAATTCAATATTCTAAATAATTATATATTTGTTTTAAGATCTTTTATTATTTTTTCTTATTGCTTATAATTATATAACTAATATTTAATATCCAGTTATATTTATATAATAGTTTGTAAGATATTATATTAAATTTTAATATAAGAAAAAAAAGTTTATTATTTTTTATTCTGATAATAAGTTAAAATTAAGTTTATTATCTAAGATTTAGATATAAGTTTACAAATAAGTTTTTTAACTTAATATATAACTTAGATAATTTATTCAATTTCTTAAAGAATTATATTTAAATATTAATAATTATGATTGGTAATTAATTAAAAACTGGATTTATTTTAGTATTAATAATAAGCTTTTTGAATAATTAGAAATAAAATATGCATATATTATTATATTTTAAGTTTTAAAGTTTTTTTTTTTTTAAATCAGCAATTTATTACACAGCACATATAGGCAGACTGTGGTAGCTACTTTCATAACTACATACATGAGAAGCAAGCTAACAAGGAATTGAGGAGAAAGAAAAAGAAAAGAGAAGGAAAAGAGATAGTGACTAATTGACAGATAAGAAAAGGGAAAGGAAGAGGAAAAGGAAATCTAGGATCTACATAGAGAAAAAATTAATTGTCTGTAAATGCGAAAGCATTCAAATTAGCAGTCAAGAACATAACAAAATGGTTCAGCACATCTCTTCTAGGGTTCTAATATCCATTAAATCTCTTACACTTGTGAAGAATGTGTCTCCTCGATTCAATTGGATAATTATTGCATGGACACAAAAAGTCCAAGCTAGGGAAGAATCTTAACCGATACTCTCTGATAGGGGCATGGTTGGTGATAGCTCTTGTGGCACAGGCACATAGCAAGTTGGAGTGGCCAAACATTTGGAGCTACAGACCACCTTTGGTGTAAGATGGTTCAATAGGGTTGAGATCGTTATCTAAAAGATCAAGGAAATGTTTGCCTTTCTCCTCAGATGCTTGGAACATCATCTTCCACTAGTTGATGATATTGTTGCTGTCGGTTTTCTTGCAAAAGTCCCAAGAAATTTTGCAAGGGTATGTGGGAGTCAGGTGGAATGATTTGGAGTCTTTATCGATGTTATGATGAAGTCTCCATTTGAGACAACTTGGACATTCCCAGAATTCAATGGAATTGACGCAGTTAGAGTTGAAGAACTCCTGCAATTCACAAAGAATCGCTGTAGTGTAGAGTTGGAAAGGGTGAGATTCACTATTGAAAATTTTCTTTGCCATGTGAATGGAATCAGTTACAACGATGATCTTGGAGACGTTATCGATGGAGCAGGCTTGGTTGATATCACACCTGATAGCAAACAGTTCTGCCTCTGTGCTTGTCACGAACAAAGCATGGTGAACTGTTTTGGTGAGAGGACAATTCACTGAGTGGACATGCAAGATGAACATAGCAATATTGTTTTTAATGCTAGTATCTGTTATCACAAGGGCTGTATGGGGTAGAAAAGAGTTGTGAAGAACCATGTCGTCTAATTCTTGAGCATGGATTGTGTTTATTTCTTTTTCTTTTTTATTAACTAAATTAAAAGAAAAACAATCAGAAAAATTGTCTATAATATGATGACCAGGGGAAAATTCGGGATTAAGGGGGGAAAAGGATGGGAAGATCCCATAGACCTTGTTGCATGTGTCAATGAGATGACCCTTGGTTAGAGTTCTTTGGCAATTGGTTAGTGAACCAATGTTGTGGGAATTTGATGTGTTGGACAAAGGAGGTGATTCATCCAAGAGGTTTCTTAAGATGTGATTGGCAGGAAGCTTGAAAGGGTGTATTTGCGATCTCTTAGCGATTTTTTGGAGGTGGAATTTTATAGGTATGATACTGGCAATGGCTTTGATGCCTTCCAAAGATGAAGTTTTGAATGCTCCTAAGATCCAAATGGTGGCTCTTCTCTGCATCTTGTTGAGGATTTTCATGTGGTATGAAATCAGGGCCTTGTTGTAAAACCAAGGCTGGAAACCATATAGGGCTATTGGTAGAGTGTAGCATCTGTAAAGCAATCATTTTTGAAAGGGGCTAATGCCTTGTGATGAGTTTTCTAGGAGTTTTATGTACTTGACTGTTGAAATTGCCTTGTTGGCATAGTGGTTTATGTGTTTGTGGAATGAGAGCTTTTGATCGAAGATGAAGCCCAAATATTTCCAAGAATCCTTGGGTTGTAATATCGGTCCTCCAAGTGGGGAAAGATCAAGGGGAGGAGAGTTGAAGACACCCTCAGATCTGTTGAAATGGAAAATTTCAGTTTTAGAATGTTTGATGACAAGACCAAAACTGTCAAGTAATTTAGAGAGGACATTATAACTACAAAAAAGATGAGAGTTAGAAATGTCAAAAGATTTGTTCTGAGCAATAAAGAGACCATTGTCAACAAAAGAAAGAATAGAAATAGGGATTTTGAGATTTTTAAGCCGGTTTTCTAGAATATAGAGTAACAGGGAAAGATATAAGGTGGAGAGAATGGGGAAGAGTGCAGATTCCTGGCCTACTCCGACATTGACATCGAACATGAGGGAGAAGAGGTCATTCCATAGGTAATTTGTTCTTCTTTGGACTAGGTAATTCGCAAAGAAGGCTGTGACTTTGGGGTCAAGGCCGGCTTTTTCAAGAATGAGAATGAGGAGCCTGTGGTTCAGTGATAGGAAGAATTGAGAGATATCGAAGGCTAGAGAACTGGTGGATTTTCCCTTGGCCCATCCTGATTGAATGATATGGATGAGTGCTATGCCGGTGTCTGAGGTGGACTTGAATTTCAAACCACCTAGCTGACTTGGGTGAATGAAATCGTTGCATGCAACCATGAATTGAAGTCTTTCAGCGACCACTTTCTCTATGAGTTTACCTAGGATATTGAGAAGAACTATTGGGTGAAACGCTTTTGGATGATCAAACGACGACTTGTTGGGTTTGGGAATGTCAATTGTGGTTGAGATCTTGAAATAATTTGGCCAATGCCCTAAGTTGATGCAAGAGTTAGCAATGTTGATGATGTTGGATAGACAGTCGTCGTTTTTGATAATGAGTTTCAAGTAGTGCCATGTTAATTTGTCTGGTCCTGGTGCCGATGAGTTGCTGCATTTGCTGATTGCTGATTTGAACTCAGTTCTGGAGAATGGGCTCCACCGTTAAGATGGTTTGTGCTTTACTTTGTTTAGGATGTTGGGGTCAACTTGGTGGTGTAGAGCAGTGTTGAAAGAACTGTAGAGTGAGATCTATAAGCTGTCAGGTGTAAGACATGAATGGCCATCGAGTTTGATAGCCTCAGTAGCTGGGAGTTTCCTATTCTTGACCCAGTTCATCAGCTCCCATGGGCCATGGCTTTTATTTGCAATTTCTTGAATTTTGTTATCAAAGAAGATTTGCTTGGTGTCTTTAACTGTCTTTTTGAATCTCTTCCAGTTTTCATGACTTCTTGTTGTTCTGTAATTGTTGAGGGACCAACTGCATACATCTAACCTGACCACCGTTGTTTGGAGTGCTTGGAAATTTTCGATTTTTTTGCATTTTTCGACCAAGCTTGATCAATGATTGATCTGAGTTGATTGACTACATATTCCAGTTTGACAACATCCACAATGTTTGATGTGTCCAATGTTTTGAAGTTCAAAATAACATCGTTGATAAATGCAGTTTCTTACTTACTTTTAGAGACTAGGGTGAGTTTCGACATTTGGATAATCTCTTCAAAAATAGGGATATCGATTGAGAGAGGAGCATGGTCTGAGGATAAACGAGAGTCAGGGAGGATGGAATGGCAATCCAGTTCTAATGATCCATATCAGAGGAACATGAGGTTGATGACAGAGTTGGACTCCTCTGCCATATCGGAGTATCTAGTAGGGCAAGGGTTAGTTGGAGAGGATAGGATGAGATCAAAGAAATCTGCTATCATGATTAAATCATCGCTAATAGAAGAGTAAAAAGGAAATGATGGATCCCATAAACTGTCTCTAATGTTAAAGTCACCAGTCATGAGAATGACGTTATTGATATTGACTTCAGTATCCTTGAGATACTTTAAAGCCAAATGTGATGAGTCAGAGTAAACATTCAAAATATAATGGCAAATGTTGTTGTTGAGAAAAGAAATGAGACTGATGTCTCTGTGGTTAAAGATGTCTTTGCGTAAAAGAAAATGAAGAGAAGAAAGACAAATGTTGATATAGATAATGACTCTTGGAAAATCTTTGTTGTCCAAAGGAATTCTTGTGAAAGAGATCCAGTTGGAATGATGGCAAGTGCCCATGAGAGGTTCCCCTTCGCAGATCGAAGTACTTGGAATCTTTTGGATTTCAGACCAAGATAGTTCTTGGATTAGGATGATGTCGAAATGGACTTGTGTTTCAAGGATTGTATTGACAATGAGAGAGTTCTTGCAAACGTTTTGAGAGAGGTTTTTGAGGTTTTTGATAATCATTAGGGAGAAGTGCCATTCACTTCAGAACAAATTGATTTTGATCTGTTTTCATGGATCTCAGCATACTTTTTCTGGTGCCATTCCCTATTGAATCAGTGTCTCCAAAACAGACACTAGTTGGAGTTGGCTTGGTGGTTTCCCCTGCAGTTAGAATATTTGAATGAGTGGGAGCATGGTTCATCCTTCTTGGTTTCCAGTCTTGGCGGGTTAATCTTGGTGTTTGCCTTGTAACACCAACTGAATTCTCTATGGTGATCGAATTTGTGAGGACCATTGCATTTGATGCATTTGGCACCTTGGATTCTATATAAAAATGTTGCATGTCCCCATGTCTAGCAGTTTTTGCACTGAGGAATGCCAGGGTTTATATTAGCTCCCCAAATGGTCATGATAT
>JAJOHK020001900.1:0-11254 GCA_022457215.2 Leucocoprinus gongylophorus
TCCATTCTTCTCTTACTGTTTCCATGGTTGTCCCTACTTGTACAACCATTCTGAACTTTATTAGCTTCCAATCCAATGTTTTTCTACCTTATATAACTATCCAAATGTTTATAACTATATAAAGTGCTCTTATAAGTACTTGGGCTTTATAGCTAGTTGCTCACAAGTGGTGTTTCTTATATCTAAAGATCTTTTCTTCCCAAGATCTGGTTTGATTAACAGCTACTATACTGTTTCTTAAGTTGGTGTCTGCTTGAGAGGACCTGAGGCATCCTCTAGGAGTATAAGATCTTCTTGCTAATATCTTTGAAGAGGTCTTAAATACTTAAAAACCTTATAGAAGTGTGTTCTTTTGTGAAAAAGCATTTTCTACTGTAACATCATTGAACTAAGATGCTTTGAGGTCTCAGGAAGAAGAGATTTTGTTTTACTGTTAGAACAACAGTGATGGAGGTGCAGAGTTTGTATTTCAAGTTTTAGAAGAAGTCTCCTAAAGATAGTAAATACTCTAGAGTATATTTTAATCTACCAAACCATAACTAAGAGATTATTGTGACCAGATAGTCTATAAACAGTAGAGGCTTCATATGTTATAGTAGAGAATACAGGACAATAGTTACTTAAAAAATAGCAGTCAATGGAGTTTAAGAGTAGAAATAGTAAAATTGGCTTGATCAACTTCTCAGGCTTAATGATAGTGTTTAGAGTTTGTCGTTTGGGTGAAAAGAAGAACTTCATGGGCTTGATCACAAGCATCAGTAATATTTGGGCCTTGTAATTTCATCAAGTGATAGGTTTTCTTACACAAAGGTGATATAAAAGATAAAGTAGTATATGAAAGGATATGATAAGAACAAGTATAGAATTGATTCCAGTAAAAAATTTGATGCCAAATATAGTCCCAGAGAAATCTTGAGTATATATTATAGCAGACTTCATTATAAAAGAAGTATTACTATGTGTAAAAACTACATGAGTTGTCTAAGAGCATTATATTAGACAGATATTTGTAGTTTGTAGTGGTGTGAATGAACAAGCTAGATAGTATACTATATATTGAAACTAAGCTATCAATAGCTTATTATCTATAAATAGATAAACAAACAGAGTGAATAAATTAGAAACTAGAATAGTATCTGAGATTGTTTATCAATCACTAGCAGAAGATATGGCCAGATCTTTTGGTAACAGTAGAGTTTGCTTATAATAACAAAGTTTATATAGTGGCCAAGATAACATATTTTAAGACAAATTACAGGTAGAATTTGAGGATAGGGTTCAAGTTAAGGAAAAAAGAGAAGAGCACAAAAAGAATAGAGGAGTTTGTTAAAGAAATGAAGAAGAGTCAGGAAGAAGCTAAGATTATACTAAGAAAAGTATAGACATAATTTAAGACTCTAAATAGAGTAATAAAAGATAAAGAAATTAATAGAGAAGTTTATAGAGTATTATAAGATTAAGACAATTTGTTTCAAATTAGGCTTAAGTATTAGGGCAAAAATAAACCTTGTATTAGTTTAACATAAGAAATCTAAATAAATTTCCTATTATAGAATATTTTACCTTATATAATAGTCAGATATTTACATTTATATTGATAAGTACTGATTATATTTCCTCTTTTTCTCAGCACATGGTATATACTATTGATGTTTGTAAGAGAACTTGTTATTTTAACACCAATACTACTACTAAAGTCTGTGAAGTTCTATTTTCTTTCAAAATACTCAATACTGCTATCTAGTCTGTAGAGTTCATCCACTCAACTCTACTGCTCTCTGCTACTAACCTTTACCAAGTACAATCTTATCTTTCCATTAGAGATACTTTTAGTTATAATATTCTTATTATTTCTCATAAAGTAAGCTGATCTAGAAGATTAGAATGTATATTATAGCTATATAGAGTGTATGTTATCTTTAGGAACCTTACTCTATTCTTTTATATTTTTCTGAAAGTAAGTAGTATAGTTAGAATATGTTATCAATAAGACTTAGGTTTTTCTAGAGATTATAAACTTTACAAAAATTTGTAAAGTTTGTTCAGTCATCCTAACAGAAAAATAAAGTTCTCTCTCTTGAGGCCTCAAATCATTATAAGTCTAGTAGTCTTCGATTACCCACTCAATATTCTAATCTTCTTTTTTTTCACTTCTTGAATAATATCTACTTCAAGTAATAATCTCATAAAATCTATTTATACCAACAAAGTCCTGGATATTCTTTAGAACTACTTAAGAGAAGTGGCTGAGTACTAGCATGCCTTGGAGCACTCTACTAACAATATTCTTGCTAGTCTCATAACCTGGTTCCAAGACTTATAAGTCTTAATATCTGATCTTACTCCTACAACCACAAATATACCACTTTCTTTTACATCAAGGCCTTCTTTCCCAACATGTACTCCTGTATCTAAATATCCCTTTTATTGCTCTTAGTCCCATATCCTACTTTTACCAAGCTTTAGCAAAAACTAGTAAACAGAACAGATATTTTTGAGTTCCTGCTCTCTATGCATTTGATTATCTATAGATCAGTTTTCTTGCAACCAAGATAAGGTTTTCTGGGCCCTCTTATTTTTCAGAAGTAGCCATGCTTTGAAATGGTCCAAATGAATATTCCACAAAGAATTGACCACTAGTACTTTTTCTATTACACCATGGACTAAGTTTGAATAGCTCTTCCAAGAGTATTTTTTTTCAAACAATACTACTGCCAAAGCTGTCAACAAGATAGATAGAACAGTCTATTACTAAGAGTGTTATATAGAAAAGAAATATTTAGATAAGTTCCAAACTTTGATTACAGAAGATAACTATACTGACTCTTATAATATAGTAGTTAAATTTCACTATAGACTTTAAACAGCCATACAGAACTAAATTACAATCATATGAGTGGAAAGACTAAGAGACACAGATTCTCTGCATAGTTTGATACTGCACAATATATGGATCAAGCCAAACAAGCTAACAAAGCTTTCTAGTTCTCTCAATAAGCTATTCTTAAAGTCTGCAGATTTTATAAGTTATCTCTATCTCCCAATAGCTACCTCCTATTACATAAGTACCCTCATATCCACTACTACTGGTACTTCTGCCAAGTGTCTTTATAAATATAAATGCTATTCAAAAATCCTACTTCATACCAACTAGAGAGTATTATTACTATAGAGATCTGAACTATGTGGTTAATGAATTTCTAGTGAAGTTAGATGTCTAACAATTAACTGTTGAGCAACAGGAGGAACCCATGGAGAACTTGAACACATTGAAAGATATTGAGATAACATAGCAACTGAAATCCACAGAATGAGAGAATTTAGATAAGAATTTTAGTAATAAGAATTTTATATAGAGTAATTGGTAGTATGTACACTTCAGCCACTAAATAATAGGTTTACTATATTGTCCATCAAAGAATATAATGAAAATAGTGACCCAACAGACATATCTGTTATGGGATGCTCTAGACATGAACAATTTTTATTTTATTTTATTTTATTTTCTAACTTTATAGGGATTTTGTTTTCTTTTTGTTTTTTTTTCTTTTGGATGATGAAGAGGCACATGACATTGCAGTCACATGACATGTCACATGATGCAACATCATAGGCCTAGAAGATGGTGGAAGGATCTAAAAGATGATGTCAGGGCACATGTATACAATATGATGACCTTGAGGTAAACATAAGAAAAGAGCATGGACATAAGGGCAGGGTTAATTATTAGTAGCATGGACCATGAGGACTTTGTATAAATAGGACTCTAATTAAGAAGAGGCTCCTTGTTGAGTTCTCTTGTGAACTACCCACATTATATCCACTTTTGAGATTTACTCACTTGTGTGATTATTTGTCATTGTGATAAGTGGTTGCCACAACAATATCCAAAAATCTGAAGTCTGTAGTTCTCCTATTCTCTCCTTACCATCTCAAATAGAAGAAAAGACTTTCTTAATATTTTACTATCAGTACTCTTGATATCTGCAAAACCTTAATATATTTCTCTATTACTCTAAAAACTACCAATACCTCTGAAACCTTTTTAGTATGTACTCTGGTAAATTTTAGAGTTATAGAAATCTTTGTTAACTAAAATTTTATTGATAAGTAATGATTAAATATTTGTAATATCTTTTGTTTTGTCCTAGTTTATAATATTGATAGCACTCCTGATAATACTAGATAAATCAATAAAGTAGTAGATGTAATATTCTGTTACAAATTTCACTCAGAGTAAATCTTACTTATAGTTTCAAGCCTAAGCAAACAGAATCTCATATTAAGCTCTATCTAGCTTAAGAAACACAATTTTGAAGTCAAATAGTAGAAGAAAGAAGTTGTGAAAGTTAAAGACATTAGACTTTGTTTCTATTTTTATTTCTCTTTTATATTATATTATATTTATTTTCTTTATTTGGAACTTAGAATTAGATTTTAACATAATATTACATATTAATTACACATATCACAGTCATACAATTATGTGACACATGAAAGAATATAAGAAGTTTTGAAATAATAATATTATACAGTATGTCTACTATATATTGACCTCATATATAATATATAGTCTTTAGAGTAGGTCAGATATAGTTGCATATAGACTATTAGTCTAGTGTATATAAGTAGATATATTGTACTAAGAACTCTATTAAGTTTTCTTGTATAAATTTCATATAAGACTTTTTTTTCTTATTACTAAGTTTTAACTTGTAATATTAGAACTTGATATCTATATTCTGAGACTATTCAATATAGTGCTCTCTTATCTTTTTCCTTACTCTTTATTATTTTTAAATAAAGTATAACATTGTTCTTTAGTTAAGAAAAAACAGTTAAATCTTAGGCTTAAAGAGAGGGTAGTAGTTATTAAAAGACTTACTATGAATTATAGTAACCAGATCTGGACTACTGTCTAGATATACTTATTATTTAAGTAAGTAGTGTTATTATAGCATACTTATAAAACTTCCAAGTAAAAAAGTCATACTAATAGTTCATTTTGATTAGTATATACAGAATAATAATATTGTTTAGTAAGAAGATATTTAGTTTAGAAATATTAGTATACAAATTTTTATAGGGCAGTAGTTGGTTATTTATATAGTTAGTAGATAGTATAAAATAGAACAAGAAGAGTATCTACTAACATTTATAGAGATATTATTAAGTTTGGAATATGATTCTAAAATTAGAAATTCTAAAATTAGGACCAGCACTAGCTTCTCTCACTCACTTCTATACATATCTTTTTCTTTTATACTACTACTACTATTACAAATACCTTTACCAATTGATTCACTATTATACTATAATATAAGTTAATTATCATATGTCAAGTTCACCTATCTGGAACAATACATCTCTGCAGTATACTCCTTGTCAACAGTTAAATCTAAATAAAGCCCATCTTTCATGGTGGCCACCTTACTTGCAATATGCCTAATTGTTATGAATCAAGACTCAAGAGGTTAAGTCCAGAAACAACTCTTGTATTGAGTAACATAAGAGAACTCGATAGAGTTCCTAATACAAAGTAGTCTACCTTATATACTATCACCCATGGTCCGTGCTAGCTACTGTGCACCCTACCCTAAATGACCATGAGTATTACATGAGGCCAGCATGTGTTGTCCATGCTGTATAACGTCACTTTGTTCCAGAACCTTCTACTTCATTCTCCCAAGTCCCATGATCAGCCTTGTGACTACGCCATCAATTTGTGACTGATGTGACAGCGTGACTGATAAATCCTAACCTGAGTTGTTCTAAAAATAGAAAATTAAAAAGAAAAAAGAAAAGAAAAGTAAAATAAAGTGAAAAGAGAAAATAAAATAAAGTTTACTGTCAACGATCTTGACACTAATGGCAGTGATGCAATTATCTAGGTATTCTATCCTCTATGATGGAGATACTTCTATTTGACTTGGTCTTCCATGGCAGAGTCACTTCTATCAGTATCTCAATACTGAAACCTCTACTCAAAGTAATAAGAGCTATACTACTGAAACCCTAAGCATCTTCTATAGTAGGAACTTATATATAAGACTAGTAGTTACACTGTAATTCAATAGTCTGATAATTGACAAAGATAAACTCTTATTGAACTTGATCCCCAGTGTTCAATGGTAACATACCAAATCAGCACTTACTTCCATCTCAGACCTCTTCCTATTATCTAAAGTTGTAACTATATAGCAGACAGGTGGCATAGTACATAAGCTGAAGCCAAGGTTGTTTCAAAAGTCTGCACATCTCCAAGTCCATCTTGCAGACTTTCACCCCTGGTGTGAACTGTGCCTAACATTAATATAGTTTTCTAGATAAAATTTTACTTCAGATGAGATAATAAGTAGGATAGATAGTAGTATTACAGGTATTATTGTTGTGAAGCATTTTGCTTAGTAAGCATATGGCCCATGATCAGTAGTTCTACTTAGGTAGTAGATATTAAATTTTTATATAGGTTGAACTCCTACTAATACTACTTGTCTTTCATTGTTGCTTACTCTTTCTTAGCTCTTTATTAAGATATATACCACAAGTAAATGGTTGCCAGTTGTCCACACTGCACTATACTGCTATATATTCTGTTTTTTTAAATAGGTTATAGACCTTGGTTGCCTTAATCTCTAGTTGGCACTTTTTTAGGCTACTTTTTATTAATGAGAAGAACTTGACCAAATCTACTAGTAAGGTGTCATCTTGTCACTCTTAGGCCTGTTATGAATTGAGCTGATTCTAAATTGCTCTATGCCTACAAGATTCTCTTGTATCTTATATGTACTAATGGCTCATCACTAGTTGGGTTGAACATTGACACTCTAGCTAGCCACACTTATACTCTAGTTTATGCTGATTATTATTATCTTTATTGATAGCAATGGCCAACTTTGTTGCTACTCTTTCTAAGCTTACTAGTCTTGCTGACTATTCCTTTTAATAGATCCATATTAAATCAGCTCTTACTCTTATTACCTACATTGGAACTGTCTTTACTACTGAAGATATACTAAGTACTTTGGCATTTCTCAGACTACTGATGTAAATGAAGTAACTAGGAGAAACTTCCTGAGCTTCCAAGCTTGTTAGATAACTTGTCAATATATGACTAGTCTGATGATAAAGCTCTTTGGGCTTATTTATGGACTCTTATAGGAATACCTGGTCTAATATCAGTCTTTACCAACTGCTAGAAAATAGTTATATTTCAAATTCCCAGTAATCAGAACACTGTTTCTCAGATTGCTGAGCCTAATTGTTCTTATATAAGACTCTATGAGAATAATTACAATATTTCTCTTTTCTTATAGATCAATGATTTACTAAATTCCTTAACTCAGACTGTCTAATTTATACAAACTGTCCTTAAATATAATAATACAATCCCATGTGCTAATATAATAGCTGTAATAGAAGACCTTATAGCCTCAAAGGAAATTAATTATACATGCATAGCTTCAAGTCAAAACAAATTTGTTCTGTCTAACTCACCTATTTCTATGAATCTCTCTAAATGTGAAAAAGTATTATGTTTTCTATGCAAGGGTGAAAAAGCATCTTATAGCAGCTTTTATGAAGATGAATGGTTTTTAGAATTTGGTACCTCTACTTACTTTACTCTATTTGAGTCTGACTTTGTTGACATGACTCTAGGTAATTATGGTCAAGTTGAGACTGCAAACTCAAAAGTACTACTATTTATGGTTGCTTCTGGTACTGTTCTGATTGAATATTAAATCCTTAATCCTGAGAAAGAGACTACTAAAGTTACTGTATCAAAACTATAGTATGTCTCTAGCATACAGAAGATACTATATCTTCTCTCTACTAGGCAAATTTTTCAGTCTGGATTGAGAGTAGAAGACAGTGAAAGTGGATCTATATTTTGTAGTGATACTGTTCTATCAGCTATTTCCAACCCTTAGAATAACATCCAAATTGTGAGAACTCATATTCTCAAGCATAATGTTTTCAATTCTGTAAGTTTTACAACAAGATACCTAGACTTTGAGACTTTGCATTATTGTTTTGAACATGTCTCTAATGAGGTCATGCATTATGTCCTTGACAATATTTAAGATGTAAAGAAGATCTGTTTCCCAACACAGAAATATGTCTGCTATGGTTGTATTCTTGGGAAGATATACTAACACAGTTTCTCTGAGAATGCTTTTCACTTCAGTAAGCCTCTAGGATTGATTTACTCAGATCTTCTTAAGCTTTCTACCTTGTCTTATTCAAAGTACAAGTAGATAATTATATTCCTTGATGACTATTTCTTTTACTACAACATTGCTTTTCTGTATAAAAAGTCTGAAGTTGTAGAAGCAATTAAGTCAATTCTCTGGATGTGGTCAAATACTACTTCTCATCCTATGAAAAGATTACATACTAATAATGGAGGAGAATATGTAATATCAGAATTACAATTCTTTCTAAGAAAGCAAGAGATTATCCATGAGACTAGTACTTTACATATACACCAACAGAATGGTCATGCTGAATGATTAAACTATACCTTGGTTGAAAAGGCATAGTCAATACAACTTGAATAATGCCTGCCAGATTTCTGGTGGAAATTTGCAATAGTAGCTATAGCTCATATATAAAATTACACACTTGTTAGATATTTTTAGGTAGAGAATACCTCAGGAGATAACAAACACAAAATATTGTACTTCCATCCATATCTTTGGCTGTGAAGCCTATGTGTTTCTCTCTAGTAAAGTTCATGCCAACAAACTTATGCTATATTCTGAATTAATGACATTCATTAGGTATGAGGACAATGGTTATTGCTTTATGCATCATACACAAGGAGATATTATTTTTTGCTCCACACATGCCATCTTTGATAAAGGACTTTTTTCTAAATACACTAACTCTTATACAAAAGAATACAAATTGTATAATAAGTTATTAGACAAAATAAGTCCAGAGATAAAGTCATCAGCACCTAACTCTTCTAGAGAAGATGAACTTGTTCTAGTACCCATTCTACACACACTCATTCCTTCCATTCAAAAAAATCCTTCTACTTGTTCTTCATCATCTTCTCTTTCTTATAAGTTTATTTTTCTTACCTATTCCAGAATCTAAAAATTCCATAGTAGAAATAAAGAGAATAATGATATTTACTTTGGTATTGAGATGCAATGACTCAGCCCTCAACAACATTTGTAACCTGCTTTACAAACACTACAAAAAGGTTCTGAATTGAAGATATCTAAGTATCAAACTCAAATATTCTTTAGAAAAGGAAATATTTGTGGAAGATGAGAATATTTTATTAATATCATATGGAATTATTAATAGCAGCCAAGAAAAAGGTTTTCTAATTGCAACATGGCTTGTGATAGATATGAAAATACTTGTCAGAAATCATAAAAGATTTATTAGAATACATGATATTTTTCTAATAATCTACTAACTGTCAAAGTTGTGAATGATGGACTTGATTTTATTCTATCTTTATGTTCTTTTTATTTTATTTTTAAGTTTCTTTTCTTTTTTTATATTTTGAACTTAGACAAAAGTGTAATGTAATGTCATATGTGACAATCACTATCACACAATCATATAACATAGAAAAGGTTATAAAAGGTTCCAGAATAGATAATATTATATAGAATAGTAATAATATACTAATCTTATGGCAAGCACATATACTTTAGGGTAGGTTAGTTATAGTATGTGTACAGACCACAGTCTGAAATATATAAGGTAGACTATTTTATACTTGGAACTCTATTGAGTTCTTTTGTATTACTAAATACAAAAGTTGTCTTTTGCCCTTACTTAAGATCTTAAGTTATAACACTATTCAGAATAGTAAGAATAAATGAAGTTGACTACCTATATAACTCATCTGACAATATCATTGAGATAAATTCTTTACATTCTGTAGGTAAATTAGCTGAGCCAGCTATCACTAGCTACTTGGCATGCCTTGTAAGAGAAGAGAAAGTAGAGTAAATTTGCTTTTTTCAGCATAATATTTAGCAGAGTCTTGCCCAATTCCCAAAAGTCTTAGAGATGTTACTAGATTGCTAGCTAACATTTAAAATAAGTGGCTTGAGTTCTGCTTTGAGAAGCTGAAATTGCTTAAAGACAGAAACATCTATAAAGTTGTAAATCTCTCTAAGGGAAGGAAAGCAATTAAGAATTGCTAGATATTCAATATTAAGTCTGATAGATCTTGACTTATTGCAAAAGAATCTTCTCATGTTAAAGAAACTGACTTTGATGAATTATTCTCTTTAATTGTCTATTATGAGATAGTATGCCTATTTTTAGCTATTTTTGCTCTTAAAGATTGGGATTGATGTAAAAACTACCTATCTTTATGGTGATCTGGATAAGAAAATCTATATAGAGCAGCTTGAAGATTTTATGCTATCTGGTAAAAAAAAGAAAGTCTAGCAACTTTATAAAGTATTATATAGTCTTAAGCAAACTGGCTTATCTTGGTGGCAGACTATGACTAAGTCAATGTTAGCCTTAGAATTTAAGTAATATAAATTTAATACTGGTATGTATTACTTTATTAATAAAGAGACTAGAGAGCTTGCTATAGTTATTATCCATATTGATAATATTTGCTTTATGGGTTCAAAAGATTTCCCACTTCTCTTAGAGTTGAAGCAAAAATTTATGATAAAATAGGAATGCTGTAATCTTAGAGAAACCAAAGAGTTTCTTGAAATATGCATAAGTCATAATCACAAGGATTAAAAGATCTTTGTAGACTAATTTGAGTACTTAAACCTAATGATAAACAGTGTGATCCTAACTTTTGTCAAAAGTACCAGCAAATAGTTAAATCTCTGATATATCTAATGATTGGCTCATGTCATGATATGGAATTTTCTGTAGTCAAACTTGTCCAATAGATGGTAAATTCCTCAAATAAGTATTATTGAGCAGAATTGCATTTTTGTGGATATTTACTTAATACTTATCAGATAGTCTATAATGGACTCAGTAATAAGTCTGTTGTAGCATACTCTGATTCAGACTGGGTACAAGATTCAAAATCACATAAGTCTGTAACTGATTACTTTACTCTTATAGCTTGTGAAGTAACATTCTGGATAAGCTGCTAGTAAAAAACAGTAGTCTTATCTTCAACTGAGGCTGAATATATAGCTCTTTCTAACTGTAGCTATCAGCTTGTCTAGATAAGAAACCTTCTCAATGAGGTTGGCTTTAATGTTTCAACCTCTTATATCTATAGCTATAATCTTGG
>JAJOHK020001901.1:0-11252 GCA_022457215.2 Leucocoprinus gongylophorus
GCCAGTGTTGTCACGCCGATTCGGATCAAGACGTTGACAGGATTGCTCAAGGCGGTCAGTTTTCTGGATGCCGATGCTATTAAACAAGTTTTTATGGTGTGTCGAATGCAACCCTCGTCATTTGCCATTCTCAATTTGATTTAGTCTGTTCCGATTGCTACATTTGCCTCCTCGATCCTTTCGTCCAAGGATCATCCATCTCTTGTCATATCTGCCCTACAGCTTGTTGACCTTCTCATGAGCAAGGTTTCCCAGTTGTATAGGCCAGCATTTCGCCGTGAGGGTGTGTTTTTTGAGATCGAGGCCATCGGTGAGAGGGCTCTTCTCTCGTCCAAAGCCAAAGAAAAGGAGAAAGAGAAAGAGAAAAATGGGGAGAAGGATTCTTCTGAAGCCTCAGAACCTGGAATCGGGAATGCCTCAATTACTGCCATCGCTGCTCCTGCTACGATACCGGGCTACAAAAAACTCAATTCTCTGGCTCTCGATCCTGAAGATGCTATCACACTCCGTTGTCGTGTCATCCAGTTCAAGTATCTGACGGGAGAGGATGAAGCCTTTGAAGACGCTTCATTTGACCATCTTCGTGGTCTTCTAGATCGTTTATTGTCAAAGAATGCGACTGAACAGGAGTTTAGTGAGGCATTATGGGAATTGTCGGACTTGTTCTCGTCTGCTCGTACATCTATTTCCAGTTTTGAGCTCTTACAAGGGGGAGTTGCCGGTGCGCTGTTAAGATACGCTACGGAAGAGACGTACACTGGTAAGTGGAACGAGTGTTGATTTACAGGTTCACTCATATCCCCATAGTCTCGGTAACCCGCCGTAGAGAGCTTTTCTTCGATGCCTTCACTAGTGGGAAGGCTAAAAATATGAACGGTGGTCAAACTTCGTTTGCTGTCCTGGTCAAGAAGTTGCAAGAAAGTCTCACGAGAATAGAGTCTTTTGATGTCACTACCGTGTCACAGAGCAGCGATGGTGTGTTGTATTTAGATTTTGACCTATTTGTCATTGATTTTTGGTTATGTAGACTCTAAACGAAGCTCACCATCTCTTCTGGCACGTCAGCTCCGTCTTCGTCTGGTTGCAGTAGAGGGCTCAGATACACCGCGGAACCTCCAAAATATCGTCGTTTCCATTCACGCCATTGCAACTTTCCAAGCTCTGCACGACTATCTTAGGCCAAGAGTATCTGGGTTGATTGGTGGGAGCTCGCGATTGTCGGGCATGCTTGCAGCCCTTGCTGCTTCAGGATTTGGTTCGCCTCGTTCAGAGGAACCAATTCAGAAGATTGCTACTTCATCCACCGCGAACAAAGGATCCACTTCCGGGGAGCAAAATGTTGGTCGGAGGCGTAGTCAGCGGTTGGCCAAATTGGCAGGCAACGCTGAACCATTAGAGGCTAAGGAAATGAAGGATGAAGACACTGTGATGGGAGAGCCTACTGCAGCTGCCTCGACTTCTGAGGCAATTCGAAGTGATCCCATGTCTAGTGATATCCCGGTTGAACCTGAGCTTGCGGATGATTATACCAATGATGATGAAATAGACGCGGAAGTGTTTGATGATGAAGATTCCGATAATTCGATTGCGGAGAAGACGATTACAGTTAATGTTGCTGAAGATGGATCAAGGATAGAGGCACAGACACCTGATGGTACGCGCGTAGCTACTCCTGGCACGGTGACCAGAGATGGTCAAGCAACGCCAACGCGTTCTTCTCGGGGTGCCCGCGCTTCTTATGCTGCAGCTTTGAAAACAAAACCAACAGACTGGCACCTGGAGTTCTCTATGAACGACTACATATTGCCATTGGACCTCACGATATATGGTGCTATCCATCAACACGAAATGCGCAAAAAGACTACGCCTTTGTCCTCGAGCATGCTCTGGCAAGGTGTCTACACCATAAAATACAAGAAAGTTCCCGGCCCACAATTATCTCCTGATGCGCGCACTGATGACGGCAGTCGCACTCGTTCAGTTGCTCCCAATTTGTCCTCTCTTCCAGATGATGCACCCTACACCAAAATTCTACGTTTGCTTCGCCTCCTGTACCACCTCAACAACACTCTAGAAGCGGAACGTCTTGTTTTCACTGGAGAAAAGCGATTCTTACCTGACGCTTCATTCGTCAACAACAAACTGACAGCAAAACTTACAAGGCAGCTAGAGGAGCCCATGATCGTTGCTAGGTGAGCGTCTCAATTAAAGTGCTGAACGTGTTACCTACCCCCAACAGTTCGTGCCTGCCAGATTGGGCTCTGGATCTTCCACAACATTTCCCCTTCCTTTTCCCATTTACCACACGTTACAATTTCCTCCAATCTACGTCTTTCGGTTACGCCCGTTTGATTATCAAATGGCAAACCCAACAAAATCGTGGCCAAGATACTTCCAGGCGTGATGACGGGATCGGTTTCCTCGGGCGCCTGCAGCGCCAGAAAGTCCGAATTTCACGCAAGCACATTCTAGAGTCTGCTGTAAAGGTGTTTGAGCTTTACGGATCGTCGTCATCAATTTTGGAAGTTGAATATTTCGAGGAAGTGGGAACTGGGCTTGGTCCAACTCTTGAGTTCTATTCGTTGGTATCAAAAGAGTTTGCCCGGAAGGACTTGAAAATATGGCGGGATGCTGATGTTGTTGGAGCTGGTGTTTATGTCAGTCACCCCTTCGGCTTGTACCCTGCGCCGGTCCAACCAGATGAACCCACCAAGGGTGGACAGTGAGTCTCCAAAAGTTAGTCCGCCTACGCCGCTGACTATTTAATTTTATTTAATTTTAGCAAAGGGACCCATATCCTTCGTATCATTGGTCAATTTATTGCCAAGGCCATGCTTGACTCTCGTACCATCGATCTATCTTTGAACAAGGTCTTCCTTAAGCTTGTTCTTGACGAGGAGGTCCCACTCACCATTGCGTCTCTTCGCGTGAGCGATAACCATTCCTGTCGAATGACGTTAAATTGACTGTCGGTGTAGCTCGTTGATACTGAACTTACCAACTCCCTCGAAAAACTTAAAACTATGGCAGCAGCAGAACAAAGCCGTGCCCACAAAGATAAAGTAGGTATTTCAGAGTCAGTGACCTAACTAGTGGCTTACTTGTCAATTAGCTCTCCAGTAAGATTGCGAAAATGGAATCGGCAAACATTGAGGACCTTTCCTTGGACTTCACACTTCCGGGATATGATATTGAACTATGTGTACGTTATATGGTCTAGTGTTCCGACTATCTTGTTTACTTTTTGATCCAGCCGGGTGGAAAGAACATTGTTGTGACTGCCAACAATGTCGATGAGTATATCAAAGAAATCATAAATGCTATTCTTGGAGATGGAGTTCGAGAACAAGTCAAGGCGTTTAAGGAAGGTTTCTCGAAGGTTTTCCCTGTCATTGATCTCAAGACCTTCACTGCCGATGAGCTTGTCATGCTTTTCGGTAACTCCGAGGAAGACTGGAGCACTGAGAGTGAGTGTTCGATTCCAAACATCCTCACTTTTTTAAATTGTTGGTTAGCTATATCGGAAGCACTTAAAGCTGACCACGGTTTCAACGTTGAGAGTCGTGCCATCCGGGATCTCATAGAGATCATGGCGGATTATGGTTCATCTACACGCCGTGCCTATCTACAATTTATTACCGGAAGCCCCAAACTTCCTATCGGTGGTAGGGGACCTCTTTATTGTCACACTTTTTCGGGTTTGACCTTCCTTCCAGGCTTCCGTGGGCTTAATCCCCCTTTCACCGTTGTTCGCAAGCCTCACGAGGCACCGCTTAAAGCTGATGATTACCTTCCGAGTGTTATGACTTGCGTCAACTACCTCAAGCTACCGGATTACAGTTCCAAGACTGTGATGCGTGAGAAGTTGAGGATTGCGATGGAGGAAGGTGTTGGGAGCTTCCACCTATCATGATCATCTCTTTTTTGCATTAAGCCCTCGTCGTATTACCATCTTCATCGGACTTTATCCCTTTTATATCTTCCCCACCTGTGCTATTAGACAATTGCCCTCAAATAATACAGATTTGTTTATGTATCACCGCTATTATATATGATTTGCAGAGCTGACTAAACATTGTGTTTGTCAGCATATTGATTTTGAAGAATCTCGCTCAGCACTTTGTCAACTCCGACCATGTCAAAGCACCATCCCGGTATGATTGATCTATGTTCTGAACGCACATACTGACTAGGTTATACAGATTTAATCATGTGTCGACGTCAGCCTGGCATTGGTACGTGTTCGTTTAATCGATCATTTCTTCACGCTTATTATTTTACTCCAGCCATTGGACGTTTATGTGAGAAGTGCGACGGTAAATGGTAAGGGTCTGGCTTCTCTCGGTTACATTTCCATTTATTCCTATCGCCTTCATAGCCCAGTCTGTGACTCATATGTGCGACCAGAAACGCTTGTGAGGATATGTGATGAATGTAACTTTGGTACTTATGGTGGACGATGCATTATTTGCGGGGCTCCTGGTGTGTAGCAGGGAATTTTTTGATTTTGTTGAAACTGCAGCTGACCCAAGATTCTGCGTGACCAGGTATTTCTGACGCGTACTACTGTGCCGAGTGCTCGCGCCTGGAGAAGGATAGAGATGGTTGTCCCAAGATTGTTAACCTAGGAGCAAGTAGAACAGATTTGTTCTACGAGAGGAGACGTTTGGGTAAATTCTACCCATTTCATTCATGCACAATAAGCTCATAAATGAAAATTAGGCTTCAAAAAGGGTTAAATGGTTCTCGAATGCAAATGTAATATCACTAGAGTTGCAAATACTGGATGCGGGAGAATTGTATGACCAAATAAAGCTACAATTTGCAAAAGATACACACGAGGCCTCAGGACGACTTGTACACGGGATATCTGAGAATGGGCATTTGTTGGTTTTCATCCAGGTGGATGAAATTTCTGTTGAGTCATCAGGTAAATATTCAAGCCTTGCCACGCGGAAACAAAGAAACGGATTGACTCACCTGAACTCCAACATGTTGATGTTTGATTTGAAGACGACAAAGAAGTGAGTGTCGTCATGCGTGTCGAGTGCTTCGCAAGTCTCGCAGAGATCCTGGGGACAGTACACGCAATGGAACCATTCCCCTTGTATCCGATCCATGCACCGATCACAGATGGCACTCTCATGCTTCAATTGTTTCAAATAGGCTGAAAAATTCCCTTTCAGAGAAAACCTCACGTGTTTTGCGACTGCGCACCTCGAGGATTATTCGGACGAATCAAATGGGAGGGTGGGCCTGCAGGAACTCGATAACTATACAAAATCAGCAGCTCGACAAAGCAAGATGTCATGGAGAGAGCTTACAGCCAAGTCAATAATGGGAAGCGGGATTCAATTGGATGCTGTACGGGCCGAGGAAGCTTGAAGAAGATATGCATTGGATCGTGGAAGATGTAGGAACTAGGTTCGCAGTTGGCACACTGGGATGTTGAAAGGCTATGAGCATGGCCTCAAGGAAAAATTGGGGGAACTCACGAGATTGAAGGAGGTAGGTAGCGAAGGACAATGAGCACACTGATAACGAACACCGATGATGTGCTGTAGCTATGTCGGCAAAAGGGAAGCCAATGAGAGAGGTACACACACCAAACGACAATTATTACATGCAATTTGATGGTTGTCGAGCGAATTGAGTAGTGTAGTGGTAGACCCTGTTCCGACGACTGTCCTTACCACGTCCTGCGAAGCATCCACGGAGTAGCCAACGTTTGCAGCGTCCCGTCCCCTCCACAAGAGAATAGCACGTTGACTGGCGTTCTGGACCTGGAATAATCATCAAGATACTGTTTGAGCTGCTTATAATAGGCATGCCTACTTGGGTTGTACCCAGGGGGAAAGGGATCTTACGCAGGTGCCAGTCAGTCGGATAATGGAATGACAGCCGAAAACCAGCTAACCTTGATCAATATATGCGACAAATCATGTCCCCCTTCTGATGAATGCAAATTTCCCGGAAGGCCAGCCGATTCACAGTTGGAACATATGTCAACATCTGAGCAGATTGCGCAGTGAAAACGCGCGCCAAAAATGTCACGCATGCAGCTGCGGAAACAAAATTAGGGAAAAACAAAGAACACAACAAGTGAGGGCATACTGGAAGCACTGTACTTCGGGATGCTTCATAGCTGAAAGAAAGAGAGTTACTGGTCGAAATGTATCTTTATGAGGAGAACCCCTACATTGTTCGTCCCCAGAATCAAATTGTTGGCTTGCCATGAAATCAGGCTCACTGGTCGACCTTTTTGGTTTATCTGGAACAAGGATGAAAGGATGGGAAGGGTGAATATCGTGGACTTGACTATGAAACAGGATCAGAATAAAAATAGGGAACACAAAGAAAAATGGCGTGCCTATAACACGCTCGGCACAAGCTGATTTTGGGACACACAGCACACTTATACCTCTGAGAAGATGTGACGGCGGAACATGTTGAACATGTTGATACTGAACTCTCTTCCTGGACTGCGGGGTGAATAAAAATTAATATCAGTCGCACTACAAAAAAAAGAACTATACTTGCCAACATTCTCCCAGCCACGTTGACCCCACAGTTTCTCATGGTATGCGTGCCGAAGGTGACCTTTCTTCGGAGCGGCCTTACGCCAGCTGAGAGCCTGCTGCGGGTCTTCGGATGATGATGGCACAACAGGACCAGGAACAGCTGCAAAAATGGCATGATCACGACCAGCAGTATCGATACATTGAGGGCATAATTCGTAGCCGACCGTAATAGTGACATGTGTCTCTATGTGTGGTTGTATCAAATCAGGGGGCCTACCCAAACCAAAGAGAGATGGGACGGGAAGCCGGGAAGAAAAATATTGTGATCGCTGCGGGTGTGATGGAGGTGGGGGATACCGAGTGTGCTGAGATTGTTGTTGGAGGTGAGATAAGGATTCAAAGCTCCCGACAACAGTTGGAGAGGAACTGAACACAGCATTACTTGATGGAGGGGGTGGAGGATATGAATTTTCGTAACTGCCATTTATAATTGGGGAGGAACTGTATTCAAAATAACTGTGGGGACTCCTTTGAGAATTTGTTATATCCTTTCCCTTGCCTTTGCTTGCTGTAATTTTCTGCTTTGGCTCCTTTTCTCCACAAGTCGAACACACGTAGCGAATCGGGTTGAGCATGATACCACAGTTGGAGCAATCAGTCAGAATATGCTCAGGTGGCTCTGAGAGAGGTGGAAAGTAATGGTGTATGTTCAAAGACGGAGCTGGAGGTGATGGTCTGAGGTCGTGTCTGATATTAGCCTGCTGAGTAGCCACCCAATCTAAATGCATAGACGATGGCCTTGGCTGCACAAACTCATGTGAAACCCCATTTTCACTCTGTCCATGTTCGAGGTAGGGCCCTTCGTCGTGGTCCTGCGAGCTAGCAGTATAAGTGTAGTAGTATGACCCTCGGTTATTGCATTCGAGGGCAAGATCGCCGTCCAAACCATCATCGAGAGAGAAGGACACATCGTCGGATTCAGAAGGTTGAGGCAACCTACCCAACTTGGAGACGATGGCACGCTCCTCTTGTTCCTTCAACCATGCCTGGCCACGGGCATTCTCTCCTATATTGCGATGAACACTTGAAGCATCACTCAGAGTGTCCTGAAGCTTTAACTGTTCAAAGACTGCGGAGGGATCTTCTGGGTACCGATTAACAGCGCTGAAAACGAGGCTCCCATTAGACAAGGTGAAACTGGAGGCCTCCCGGGAGTCTTGTGATGGCTCCGGGTGATGAGCCTTCTTGCCTTGAAATAACAGCATGGGAGAAGCGAACGATCCGGGGTTCGATGCATCATCCACATCGAAAGGGCTGTTGACTTGAGGCGTCATGCGCAGCGAGTTGGAACCGAAATCCTTGGAGCTGACAGTTACAGAGTCATCTTCTGGTTCCCCTTGGGGTTCAATAGAAAATGAATACTGGCTATCATTACGCCCCTTAAAATCATCAATGCTGGCAAGCGAGGACGTATCGGAGAGACTGGGTCCCTCATACTCCATGCTCACGTCGACACGAATTGTGATTTTTCGATTACTGAAACTCCTCCCAGAAAGTATGGACGCTGCAGAGGATAAAGGGGCATCGTCTCCGGCTTGGAAATAGTTGACGGTTTCGATTAGGTCGTCATCACTATGGATGCCTGTGACTTCACCGTCATCGTCCTTCCATACAATGATGTACGTCGTTCCAAAGAGCGAAAAAGCTTGGTCAACCTGACAAATTGAATTCACAATTTATAATGAATCAAACAATAATAGTCACTCGACCTTGTGCCGCAGCATTTCATAATTGCAGTTGCGAGCTGAGTGGAATGTGATGCGCTTGTGTTTTCCATTGAACGAGCATTTCACAACCAAGGGCTTATCAGGACACCTGTTCATTTTGAGGCTAGGATATTAGGACTTGAAAGATAAAAGACGCTTGAAGACATGCGGAGGGCAGAACAGCATCTCGATCTATGTCCGCAGCATCTGTTTCTAGAAATGGAAATGCTCAATTGATCTCAAGAGGTACAACCGGGTAGATGGGCACAAAGTAAGAGAGCAGATGAACAGTGGGATGTCTGTCTGTATATTACTTTTGAATAAGGACGTCTTAGAGGAATACGCCCCACCCAATCAATTTATTCCTTAGCTCACAATAGATGTGTCATTTTCTCTATCTAATCAACAAATATGAATTCTCCCTTCGAGAAATTGTGGACGTAACTAAAGGCAACCCTCGTGCAGACTCCACAATTTGGCAAAAAGCCTCTTTCATGGCAATTTCAAGTTGATTGTCGACTTCATCTCTCCTAATGCACTGACCATGATGATTGCTAATAGTCGAAAAGCTTGCACTTGCTGTAATGACTATTCAATGCATCCTGAATGTCTTTTCGAATACCGCCCTTGCTGATCATACCACCATCGATATAACAAAAGTGGCTGAGTAAGATACGATCAGCTTTCCGAAACTTGGTTCGACGTCAAATGGTATCCTTACGTATTGCAGGCCGGAGTAATGCACTTCAGACAGACACTTAATTAGCTTCAAGATCTGACGGGCTAGATGTCTTACAGTCATATGGTTGCACCCTTCCGATTTTTGGACAGGTGTACGGCAGCCTATAGAATGTTTCGTAGCCGATTTATATCATAGAAGGAGGAAACGAACCTGGGCAAGCCTTCCAACCTTGCTGCTGCATGAGATGACGAAGTTCGGATGATCCATCACAGGAATGTTGCGGGCCTCCAATTGCGACTTCTTGCTGGCAGGTTTTACACCATACAAACTGGCATCCTGGCCACGGGCAGGTTATGTTCCTTGCTTCTTCAAGTTCTTGGCGATCGACTAGCATGGTCCGGACGCATCTAAGAGGGACGACACTTATTTCACCTCTTCCGCTTCAGGCTGCAATACTCACCGACGACAGTTGAGCGGTATGCAGAGGGATGTGATCTGTAGCTCTTCAAAGATCTTGTAGTCGTCCTCAGAAATACCAATCTGTTGGATGACATTCTGGTCGACGACTATGGATTCTAATCAATAACTTTGACTCTTTCAGAGGCTTGTCTCACCTCCATGGTCTACTCTATTCTTGTCCGCTACGCACAATGGGCACAAAATAGGGAAACGTCTCTCGGATATTTTAGCCTTAGCGTGACCACGAAGACAATCCCTACAGAACCTATGTTCACAAGCCCCGACACGAGCGACCGAATCCTGAGGATATTTGTCAAAGCAGATCAAACACTCAAAAAAAACTGGTTGCATCCGTTGGAGTATTTCTCTTTGATTCACCAACTGTTGATTTTCTTCCTCGTACTTCCTTTGAAGCTCCAGTGCGACGGCGATATCACGGTCCAAGTCAGATGTAAAAGGGTTCATGTCTGCAAACCCACCAGGCATGGTGGGATTCTGATGCAATAGTGCTGTGGAAGGGAGTGGGGCGCCACTTCGACCGTTGTTTGAAACGACTGAAGCATAGCTCTGAATTTGCGAGCCAGGAGACGATGATCCGTGATTAGAATTCGATTCTTTGCTTTGTTTTCCCTTGCCGTTACGAGGCCGTTCAACGAGACGCCAGCTCCCTTCACCTCCCTGAGCATGGGGGGATTGAGTTGAAGATAAAATGGGAGGTGTTGAAGACAAAGAGAAAAAATTATTTCGAGTCCGGGAAGAAGCCTGATTATGTTTTTTCTCGCGCTCCCGTTCGTGCAAGCGAATGTTTTTCTGATACTGGTCGTAATCCTCACGGCGACGACGTTCAATGTATTTGGTTCTCTCTTCCAAAAACCGATGCTGCCTCTCGAGCTCATCGACCTTCTGACGAAGCTCAGAGACCCGGGCTTTCTCACTGGCAACATCTGCATAGGAGGACAGAAGCGCCATGCTCGACTCGAGAAGGATCTGAGTCGTGGACGGCTCTTCCTCCAAGGGCAACAGGATGTGGCCGGAGAAATACCCAAGGAGCTGGGCTTGCCACTGAAGTGACGGGTCGTTGAGGAGGTTCTCATCAAAAAAAAGAAGGTCGCTCAGGTAGGCAGCAGCCATCTTAATGTTGGAATTGATAATGAAACCCAAGCCATCAGGGTGGGACGGCCGAGGGTGAGAGTCAAAGAGGATGTAAACGCTTCTTTTCGCAATTTGAGTCCTCAGGCAGGCAACAATTTCTGGAGGTCTGGTGATAATGGCTATGACAGAACGTTCCGATGATACGTCCTCCAATGCTCTGAAAGATGGTCATTGTCAGTCTGTTCGAGTGGACCATGTTTCAGTATACTCACCCTAGTAGATCGTCAAAGCCCCGTTTCGAAGCTTCGCTATAGGTGCAGGTTTGTAAGGATAATGTATTTCTGAAGATAGGGACTTTCAAAAGCTCCTCGATCTCTAGGTGAGAATTACTCTTCCAATAATCACAAATTGAAGTAATTTCCTGAGGACAATCATATGAATATACTCCTATGAAGTGGGGAATGCCTACCTCAATAGTTTTATGAGACAAGAGCTCACTCATGAGTTCTAGACCCTGCATGTTTTCCTCTTTCTCAAGCTTGAAAGCTATACGTGCAAAGTTCAGCGCTGCCAACCCGCAGGTTGATGCGCTGATTCGCTTGCCCAGCTTGTCGCCGTATTGGCTCGAACCCTTGGGTGACACAATTTCTTGTACTCCACTACATATTTTCTCAAGTATTGCATCCGTGTCAAGAGCATCTGAGTTTGTAGAATCAGCCATTATTGAATGAT